>BPTQ01000009.1:228864659-228945210 GCA_019973895.1 Chrysanthemum seticuspe
AGGAAGGGGGAACGACCAAAACTATGAAGTATTAGTCGTTGTGTAATAATCGGGTACATGATCTTTATAAAACTCTTCTTGTAGTAATCGAGTCTACATAGACATTCTTAGTTGAACGACTTCTTACACTCGTTCAGATTAACCCCTAATTTAGACAGTAATGTGAGAGGGGGTTAATCACGAGAGGGGATTTGACTGTTTCTAAAGTTCACTAGAACAATCCTTAATCTTTAAGGGCCATAATTTCTCAGCCAGTGGAGTTCATATACATTAGCAATCTTTCGAGCATCAGCATCAAGAAAATTCAATTCATCATTAAATCAATTCATAGTGGCACCTCCTGCCTGCCCAGAAATGGGTGACATACGGACTAGGTGTCGGGTTTCACACCGCTCAATACATTCTGATATTTATGAGAGATGGTCAACCAAATGATGCAAAAACCACTAAACTTTTTCAAACTCAAAAACCACCTAAAAACCACTATAAATCCAAAGATGTGCAAGATATGATCTAACCATGGCTCTTGATACCAATTGTTAGGATATTACTTTTCACATGCACATCAAACCATAACACAAAGTAGCATATAGATGGAATTCTAGAGAGAGAAAGTTAGAGGTTTAGAAAGATGGAATTCTAGATCATATCTTGCACATCTTTGGATTTATAGTGGTTTTTAGGTGGTTTATGAGCTCCAACTCTCTACCTTGGAAGGTAGAGAGTATTTATAGTCTTACATAACTCGCCACACTTTGGGCTGTGGATCAGGCATACAGTGGGTAAAGACCCGTCCGTCCTCCACGGTGATACTTAACTAAATTACTACTTAACTTAAAAGAACTACGACTACGAGCTTTCTAACGATTACATATACTTGAGGTGACCGACTCTTTAATACCGGGAATTTCTAATTCCTAACAAGATCACTTGAAATCTTTGTCAGTTTAGGGGAGAGCACTAATTGGGGGAGAGTGTAATGACAGATTTAATCCCCAATTAGACTTGCTCACATTCTTCAGCAAGTTGATTCTTACAGATACATCTGAGCTAATGATGTTCTTCTCAAAATATTTCTAGTACATGGGCTAATAATGTGTTGCTGATTATGAAGTATCAAAACCAGCAAGGGGGAAGGAGACACGCATCTAAACGCGAGTAAACATTGATGAACTTAATACTTATAAGTGATTGAAGATATCCCGGGAAGACAAATGTCAGTACCGCAGAGAAACTCAAGGTTTGACTCATGGCGTTTAGTGTTCTTATTCCAACTATGTGGGGGAAGAGATGGAAGAGTTAGTTTCTGAAGATAAAAGAGTTACACAATTGTGTGATGATTTCGATGTCATTGAAATCATCAGGGGAGAGGAATTGTGTACATTGGTGATGCACCGTTGTTTCACTTGAGATCTTAATTAGTGATTCTGATATATAATCACTTATTCCGGAGTTGACATCCGCAAATATAATCAGTGATTCAGCATGCTACTTCAGTGTTATCGGTTATTCTTTCTATGGGCATTTGGGTACTTCGGGTTCTTGAGCTTCATACACTATGATCAGGGGAGAGAAAAGTATACATCGGGGTTATTCTTTGGTTATCGGACTTAATCTGCTACTTCAGTGGTATAAGTTTCTCTGTCTTTGGGTATATGTATATTCGGGTTCGTGAGCTCTAGTCTAAGAGACTGACTACATCAATTCATCTACTTGGGGGAAGTGGTCTCTTGACAACTTTTTGGTATGGATCGCTTCAGACTTCAGTGGATAAGGAATTTGAGAAGATTATTTAAATGTGGGATGATACGTTGTTGTTCTTCTACCTTGATGATATAACCCCAACGGAGAATCAATGATCGTTCTTAAAAGGAGCAGCAATATTCATGATAATGGTGTGCTTCCTTGTGCACCTGACTAAGGAAAGCTTGAAATAGAGCTTCGAATCTGCTCAACATAAGGATTTTCGGTTTGGGGGGAAGCTGACAAAGTCTCACTTTCAGAAGGTTCAATTTCTCTCAATTCAGGGGCCTTGAAAGCTTTGGTGGTGAAAGTTTAAGAGATGACGATTTCTATCTTCTACAAGGGGCTGTTCGATATCCTTATATCGGTACTCGTATCATAATCTTCTTAAACTATATCATCTACTCTATCTGTAAATATTTATCAAAAAAAAAACAAAAACAAAAACAAAAAAACAAAACAAAATACAAAAAATATAAAACCAACAAAAACCCATAAAAATCAGAAAAATTTGAAAAATACCAAAAATAATGTATTTCTAAGACATGTCTTCTGGTATCGATAACATCTACGGTCTTAGAAATGTCATTCAATAATGGCACGGGCCCATAGATGAAGTTCGAGCAGAAGGTGTAAATATTATTTTCAAAACATGTCTAAAACTATGGCTTGCAGTTACTTCTGACTGTGACCCGCACTTAACTAGGCTTGCTATTATTTCAGATAGCAACCCGTTCCTCAAGAAATGAAAGTGATGCGCTAAACCAATTTTCAAATATTTTGTGCACTTATCCTAAAACAAAATGAGGAAAGTATGTCGAAGGACTGCTGTTCCTACACAAATGTTTTTCCGTCTAAAATTCTTCAGAAAAATATTTGTTGTATTCAAAAATGGTGGAATTTGAGTTGCTTGAAAATCAATCAGAATCTGAATATTCATAAATTTGCAAAACCCAATCAATGACTTCAGCATGGTTAAAACTTTTTATGAAATGAGTCATTGATTGAGGGGGAGAATGTTTTTCAAATTTATATCATCTAACGGGTTTATCTAATCATCCTATGTGCATAAAAGAAAAATATGTTTGCCTACGTTGAAGGACTAGGATTCTAGGATGTGATCGTTAGGATTAGATGAGTATAGTTTGATGAACATATTATTCACATGCCTTATATGAACTGATCGATATGTTGGATTGACTTTTATTAGTCGATTGCTGTTTGGGTGTGTCGACCACCATATATCTGTTTGTGTCCTCTAACATATGCAGATATCATGGTTTAAAAGAATGTTCCTAATCCGGATCCCACAAAAGAAGATGATTGGATGCTGAAAGGAAAGGGCAACTATTTCTTGGGTCAACAAAAGAAGAAACAGAGCTTAATTAGATCTCCATGGAGAGTTGGCACGATTGATGCAACTTTAAGAGGTCTCACTGCATCTGCAGATGGTTTTTTTCCAGCCTTACAGCAACAACAGAAGCAACTTATCCACCTAACGTATCTTTGTGCAGGAATAATTGTGATGATACCATTTTTAAACAATCTTGATAATATTGTTTTGAAAATGGAAAAATATTGGTTTTGAAAATAAATTGGAATTAATTTTGAAAATCACCGGACTTCATTTTATCAAAACTTAAGTCACTCAATCATCGACTACGGTCATCGATTGAGGGGAGAGTGATTTAAAATAAAGTATTTTCAAATGATATTTCTTCATAAAAGTTCCGGTTTGTACGTAATAAAGTGGTGATCTAAAGATTTAATGTTATGTCATGGTATGATCTTCTTTAAAACTCAAAGATCTTTTTAAATGAAATTTTTTCTGTTCTTGTTTGATTGTGAAATTGTTTTATTTTACTTAAGATCTCTTAAAACTATCATACCTGACACTAACAATCTTTAATGTCTAAAATTGATCTTATCAGTCATTTTTCAAAATTAAATTTTGCCACGTCTTTCCCCAAATTTTTTCTAAATGATTTAAATCAATCGTGATCCAAAATCTCAATTGGTTTGAAATTTTTGATCGGGGGAGAGATCGTGATTTAAAACTCAAATTGGTTTTAAAGGGTGATTGTTTCAAAAGCACTCATTCCTTCATGTGCCAAACGAGTTTGAAATACATAATGCACATGATTGTGGAGGAACATTTAACCATAAACTATAAGAGCTTTTAAATCAGGCACATTTTTCTCCCATGTTTTCTAAACCTTATTAAATCACTTGGGATCCAAAATCTCAAAGGGTTTGATATTTTTGATCGGGGGAGAATTTGTGATTTAATTATGAAATCTGATAAATGATGATCGATTTGATTCAAATGTGCGTGCTGCTCTCCCATATGTGCTAAACGCTTTCGAATCTCGAAGCACATATTGAGGGGGAGCATTTCAAATGAAAAAAAACTTTCAAGGTACAAAGATTTATATGTTTCAACAGAAGTACCTTGATTGATTTTCTAATGGTTTTACTTATGGCAGTGTGATCGTAAAAGTACTTCCATGAACTCCTTCCTCTATGTGCTAAATGATTTCACAACCAACGCACATTTTGAGGGGGTGAATTGACCAAAAAATCAAAAGGCTTTTCCTATGGAAATTGTGATCAAGAAAAGATTTCAAAATCCTCTTGCCTCCATGTGCCAAAAAATTTCAAAATCATAAGCACATGTTGAGGGGGAGCATTTCTAAATGATCAAAAACAATTAAGGTACAAAATGTTTTGATTTTATATCACAAGTACCTTGATTGATTTTCCAAATGATTTTTCAATTGGTTTCAAGAAGGAAAGAACAATACCAAAAGACCGACCAATTTACTTTATGCATGGTATTATAAGGATGGTTAGGTTAGGTATTCGTTCCCACGATCCCGCCAGAGCCGGAGGGATCTACCCAGGGACAATCCACTAGATAGTGTAGAAGTCCTTATGTCTGATGAAAAAAGGAGAAAAGTGAGAATAAGGGAAGAGTGCCGACTGAGATAGAGCTAGAACTGGAATAAATCCAGCAAGGTTCTAGTAATGAAGTCTCGGTAAGCACTGAAGGGGTTGAAGAATGAAAAGAAATGAATGTGAAAAGGGTGAAAAGAAATAACCCTCCAACAATTCAACCTTAGAGCAGATACCGGGTTCAATTCATATGCTACTGGTGGTTACTAAGGTAACACTGGTATTGAAGACAAGACGTCATGGACCCAGTGACACACTGCACTAAACTTCCTAAGCTACTCAAGTTCCTCTTAAAAGGGCTTGTTTCATTCTCACGGGGAACCTACATAATCTATCGAATTTCTCTTAGAGATTGTTGATATTGAAGAAGGAGACCCTCTCCCTAGTCTCCGACATAGGAAACCAAATGTGCACACTTGAGTCTAGAGCCGAGAGATCATCCACAAAATCTCATTAGGACACAAAATTAATGAAGACTTGTTGTTTCACACAATGTGGAAAGTAAGAATATTTTAAGAGTCCTACGCATTATCCTTGTGGTATTGCCAGAACATCCGAGTGATATGTAAAATATTCATGATGAAGATGGAAATCCTTCTAGAGCCAACGTCAAACAAGCTCTTGGTGGGTGGCATGTGAGATCTATCAAATAGATCAAGCTTGTGACAACTGGACAGAAACGATGGGGCAATTATTCTTGAATCAACCTTGGTCCAGGAAATGAACTGACGAATACTTTTAGAAAAACCGTTCAATGTGCAAAGCTTCTTTTCTCTAGCACATCGAATGTGTATTCATATTTCAAACTCGAAAAATATCTCTGATTGAAAAAATACTTTTAGAAAAACCTTTCGATGTGCAACTTTCTTCTTTTCTCTAGCACATCGAATGTGTATTCTCTTTCAAATACAAAAAGTATTTTTGATTGAAAATTGATCATTCTCATAAAACCTTCGTCGTATTGCAAAACTCTTTCTTCAAGAAATACGCGATTGTTTTCAAATCAATTTTTCATCAATCAATGAATCTCAATTCGCTGGTTCACTCACTCCGTGTTGTCTTCTTTGAGACGTTCCGGTTTGAGAACAACTAGAACAGCTGCAAAACCCTGTCAAGGAGATTCTTCGGAATTATACCTAATCACAGGTAGTACTTGTACTGATCAACGAGGAACCATGGGCCGTGTACCTCAATTCAACGAAAGTGATCAAAGACACTCTCGTGTGTTTTATTGCTAACTGTTGTTTGCAGGTACATTTGGACGGTTGCAGCTGATCAGAATTGAGAAGTCAATCCACAGCCGCATGCTCACAGCATACACGCTTAATTGAAGAACATCATGACAAGTGCTTATCTACATAACCTGGATCTGATAGCTGCAAATATCATGAACCAGTAAAGCTTCCGCTACTCAGATGAAAAGATGTCATGATCCAAAAGTGTGAGCATGTCGGTCCTAAATTTACAACATCACATGAAGGCAACACAACAAAGGGTGATCCAGAGATTTGTTGTGGCTGATGATCTCAAAGAAAGCTTAAAGATCATCGAAATGTGGATCAGTTCAAAGACCACCACTTAAAGTACAAAGCAGTCGGACTTTGAAGAATCACTGCTAAAGCAAAAAGATTGCGGATGTGAAGAATTAAAGTCTATGAGCTCAAGACTGAAGATAAAATATGTGGAAAACTAGAAGGGGGGGGGGTTGAATAGTTTTGCCAATTAAAACTTTCTTTTAAACTATTTAGATCGACTTATGTCAATCTATTTGGATATGTGTTAGATGTTGATAAACAAAAATATAGAAATATAAATATGCTTTGAAAAGATAAGAGTAAGAAGCACAAAACCACAACGCAAGTATTTATAGTGGTTCGGCTACAAGGACACCTTCCTTGCCCTACTCCACTCCCCGAGTCACCTACTCGAGAGTTTGTAATCACTACACGACACCAACTCCTTATGGCGGAGAAGCCTTCACAACGTCGCCTACTCTTTTTCCGGTACTAGGCTAACCACCGGGTTCTTTCACACCAAGGTGAACCACACCTACCACAACGTCGCCTACCCTTTATCCGGTACTAGGCTAAGTACCGAGTTCCATTACAATGGAGGAACTACTACCCAACACTACACCAATTAACTAACCTTGAAGGAGATCTACTCCTTATCTTGTACATCGAAACACACCATATCGAATGTACATCTTAGGCACCTTTTACTAATGCCTTTAACTAGATCTTTAAGAGACCTTTCACTAATGTCTTGTGACTTCACTTCTAGGCACCCTTCACTAATGCCTACAATACGAACGATCGACACCTTTCACTAATGTCTTCTTCTTGACACTTGAGACATCTTTCACTAATGTCTTCAACACTACACTTCTTAGAAGAAAGAAAAGAACCATCAACAAGAGGAATTCAGTAGTCTTGATGATGAGGAAGTATGGCAACTCATGGACTTGAGCTTGCTTGACTTCAAAGGTGGTGATCTCGCCTTTAAGAGGAACCTAGAGGATCACACAAAAACAAAACTACAAACATAGATCACTTGGATCTGGTGTTAGAAAGTTTTTAACTCAAGGAGAAAGTATGTGAAAAAGGGGTGAGCAACAATGAAGAAATGGCTCACTATTTATAAAGAGAAAATGCCTACTGTTCCCCGGATCCCACGGATCCATCCCACAAGGGAATTGTCTAGTGTCAGGCTAGGGATCCGTGGGACGCTCCTCTTTGCCCATGGGTATTTTGGTTATGGGTTATGGGTCATGGGTTGGTCCATGGGTATTTTACTAGATACAATGTATCTTATGAGTGCAATGTACATAGTCAAATGGGTATGGGTCAATACCATGGGTTATGGATATTATCCATATATGATATAAGCATGATGTCATGCAATAGATTATGGGTCAAGCTCCATGGATATGGGTCATGGACTTTGGGTTGTACCCAACTACATTCAATGTATTTGGTCAATGGGTTATGATACTTAAGTTTCTACCTATTTATATTACCCAATATACTACATACTAGTTATGTGTATATTTTACCCAAATATGTAAACACTAGTTGTTGTACATATGTAATACTAAATCATAAAATCACTTATACTTGTTTTAGTGTTTTATGTGAGAACGTAAGTGTGTTAGAAACTATTAGTTCAAACCATTTACGTATTTTATTTGTTTCGTTAAAATGATTTTACGTTTGTTATCGACAAAACATTAGAAGATCGTAAAATATAAATAAACGTTTTTACGGCTTATTTGTATTAACAATCTCACCCTTTTTGTTGATGACAAAACATAAAATTATTTTAAGGAAAAGCTAAAATTCGTAAAAGTTTGAATTTGTAGTTTTTACTTTCTTCTCCCCCTTTTTGTCGAAACAAAAAGAGCTTCGAAAGGAAACTAACACATTGTTTTAAGAAAAACATGTGAAAAATAGAAAAGAAAGAAAAAGTAGAGAGCAAGTAACGGGAAAAGATCTCGTCTTAACTCCCCCTTGACGAGTCCATCCCTATGTGAGGTCTTCAAGAAAAATAGTACTAAGCTAGTTCATTTGCAGCTAAGTTTGCAAAAGATTTCGTCTATGTGACGAATGTGCTCCCCCTTGAAGATTGCAATTTTGCAAAGGGATGTCATGAAATGTAATCCTAATATTGCAATAATTTTGCAATGTATTGCTTTGACACAAAGCTCCCCCTAGCTTTAGGGTGTCAAAGTCTTCATATGTAAATTGAATAACTACAAAACAAAGGTTAGAAAACAAGTATAATGCATAATTTCCTGCAAATATGACTCAAGTTAGTAGAAAAATAGTTTTCTGTCTCACGGATCCCATGGTTCCCTCCATGTAGGGATCCGTCTAGGCAAATTTAAGGGATCCGTCTGGCTGATGATTAATTTCAGCAATGGTGATATAACAAGTTATGTTAATATCAAAGTGAGATATGTATTATACAACATAATCATATACTCAGAAATATAGCAAGTAGCATGTATTTTCATTTAATAAAACTAGAGATATGATATACATGACTCTAAAAACTAAGAAAATGATCGATACATGACTTGGAATTACTAGACTTATCTAAGTAACGCTTGATACTAGGACCACTAAAATCCTCTAGCTCAAGTTTGTTTAGGTTTAATCTCGTCGAAACGTTCGAGGAGGTGATAGAACATGAAACGTTGATCTTCTCGTACTTCATGTATCAAACTTTCAACATGTTGACAATGATAACAATCTTTGGCATGGCTAGGTAGTGGTGGTGGATGAAATGAAATTGCTTGATGCGAAGGATCAAGTGAAGTGGGTTGGGGAGCCTCAAACGACGGAGGGATTGGTGGAGGCATATTTGAAGATGGCTCGACCAAGGATGATGGTGGTGGTAGAGAAGTGTCAACTTCCATATGGGCGGGTGGTTGACCTTGATAATTTCTCATAATCCAAATGGGATTATATGATGGTGACGGCGAAAAGGAAGCCGGAGCTAGTGTTGACTCAACACCTTGATTTTGTACCATTATTCCTCCTAATGAGGAGAATGTTGCCGGTGGAGGAGGATGTGACGACCTAGGAGGAAAATCCTCTAAATTGTAAAGGTGTGGTGATGATAGTGGAGTTGTGAATGAGATAACTTTTGGAACCAATGGTGATGGTTTAGTAGAGATGGGATTGTTTGACTTATGAGGTATGGTGGTGTTTGGCATAGGTAGTTTTGTTTGTACTATCCTTTTAGGGATTGGTTTGATTGGTGGAGGATTAATCCTTGCATTTGTGGACTTGACTGGAGATGATTCGGTTGAAGAGATTTCGTGTACAACACGAGCAATTTTCGTGGGTGGTTCTTTGGTGGATAAGTTGCTACTTGGAGTTTTCTACATGATGAGATGATTTCAAAAGGTTTGCAAAGGTTTCTAAGTGCTGAAAATGAGGATGAAGATGATGACTTTAGAAGTCTTAACAATGTGGTTTATAAAGCAAGGGATTTGGCAAGTGCATTCAAGACTTAAGCCACTAAAATTCATTGGAATGTGATGATTAACATGCACAAGAGTCAACTTCAGAGTTGTACTGATCTAGGAACTCATTTATGATGAGATGGAGTGTTTAAGTTAGTAAGAAGAGCTTGAAATGATTGTTTTAGCTAGAGTTGGCATGAGTCTGTCATACGGATCCCACGGTTCCCTCCAACGAGGGATCCGCCTAGGCTAATCCTAGGGATCCGTCTTATCAGCAGCTAAGAAAAGATAGCAATGATGTTTGTAAGGTCTAATGCCTATTTCATCTAGAGTGTTTCAGTTTATCTAAGTTTCTTAAATGAAGAGGTGCTTAAGTACTTGAGGGTAATGAGTGAAGTAGCTAATGATTGTCTTTTATGGAAGAAATGGAACTTTCATGAGTACCAATAAATGAACAAAGATGACACTAAAGATTTTGAGAGTGTCAAATGGAGCTAAATGATCCTAGAGATCAGATAGTGACTTAGGATAATGTTTTGGAGAATATCCTAAAGGCTTTAGATGGAAAAACTAGAATTTGATCAATTTTGAGGTATGGATGATTATGATCAATTTTGCCATAATTGAAATATTTCCAAGGCTAGATGTGAAGAATCATGTGAAAGATGATGACTGAGCTTGAGAGCGGAAGAGTAATGGGTTTAAGTGAAACGATAGATCTACAAGTGTCTTGAGTGTGATCTAGGTGAGTTATGTGTGTGTAGAAAAGGTCTACTTAACTTGATAAGGACTTAATTTGCCTTAAGGAACTATGTCTAGCTTAGTATGAGGTGTTCTAAGGACATGTTTGAAATACAATGATTGCAATTGCATTTTCTGTTTGCCGGATCCCACGGTTCCCTAAGAGTAGGGATCCGTCTAGCACAACCTTTGGGATCCGTCTATCTGCTAAGCAGAACCTTTACTAAAGGTATGCAATGATTTTGACAATGCATTATATTTCAAGGTTAGTTAAAGAGGTTCTAACACTAAGATGTAAAATGTTTTATTTCATGAAAGAAATTGGATTACATTGATAAAGCATGACTACTAAGGATTTATCCTATTTGAAAGATTCCTAAGTTCCTTGAGCGTTTTCGCTAGAAGGATCATCAAGTGGTTGATGAGTGTTTGTTGATTCAGGAATGAAAAAAGTCTTCATGAGAGATATGTTTAGAGGTTCCATCATCTTGTTCACAAGTACGTACAACGGACTTCGAAATTGAGGGTGGAAGTACATGATGTTATGATAAAGGCGCGTCAAGAACATTCCATAAGGGATGAGTTTGTTCTTGGACCCTTGAAGATTTACAATTTGACTTGCAAAGAAGTAGGCGAGATTGTATGGTTGTTGTGTTAGCAAACAATACATTATGTGAGCACAACAAGCGGGAAGGATTTCTCGATTTTCCCTAAGACTCCAAACATTTTCTCGTAGGATGAGTGCGAGAGCCTTGTACTCTTCTCGGATATTCTTTGTACAGATAATGTTTGGATCGGAGTAATAGGGTCGAGGTTTGCATATTGTGCGAATCAAGTCTTGCGGGGAAGGTATGTGTGAACAATATGGACTATTTTCTTTGTGGAAAACTAGAAGGGGGGGTTGAATAGTTTTACCAATTTAAAACTTCCTTTTAAATATTTAGATCGACTTATGTCAATCTATTTGATTGTTTATGTTGGACGTTGATAGATAGATATATAAACGTGTAATGAAAGATAAAGAGTAAGAAGCACATCACCACGACACAAGTATTTATAGTGGTTCGGCTACAAGGACACCTTCCTTGCCCTACTCCACTCCCCGAGTCACCTACTCGAGAGTTCGTAAACACTACACCAACTCCTTATGGCGGAGAAGCCTTCACAACGTCGCTTAACATTTTTCGGTACAAAGCTAAATACCGAGTTCTTTCACACCAAGGCGAACCACACCTAACACAACGTCGCCTACCCTTTATACGGTGCTAGGCTAACCACCGAGTTCTTTCACACCTTAGGAGAACTAATCCTTCACAACGTCGCCTACCCTTTATTAGGTACTAGGCTAAGCACCTAGTTCTTTCACACCTTAGGTGAACTACACCTTCACGACACAACACCTAATCTCAAGGAGATCTACTCCTTGTTACAACACCATCAAGGATATCACCATCCTTGTATATAAACAAATACGTATATGTATAACGATGCACCTCATCGATTATACGACCTAGGCATTCTTCCCAAATGCTACTTGATTTGATTCTTTGGCATCCTTCACTAATGCCTTTGACACAACGCTTGGCACCCTTCACTAATTCCTTCGTCTTGACACCTTTAGCATCCTTCACTAATGCTTTGACACGGATGATGAGCACCTTTCACTAATTCTTTCATCTTGACACTTTCGGCATTCTTCACTAATGCCTTCAACCCAACATCTATGGAGAAAGGAAGAACTATCAACAAGATAACCTTAGTAGTCTTGATGATGACGAAGCATGGCAACTCATGGACTTTGAGCTTGCACGTCTTCAAGAGGTGGTGATCTTTCCTTTAAGAGGAACCTAGTAGATCACACAAAAACAAAAGACAAACTACATAGATCACTTAGATATGAGGTTAGAGGGTTAGAATACTTTGGGGAAGTATATGTAAAAAGCACCTAGAGAGGAAGAAATGGCTCTCTATTTATAGAGGAAATTCTCTTCTGTTTCCCCGGATCCCACGGATCCCTACCACAAGGGATCCGGCTAGCACAAAGCTAGGGATCCGTGGTCCGCTCCTCTTTGCCCATGGGTATTTTTGGTTATGGGTCATGGGTCATGGGTTATGGGTTGATCCATAGTTTTCTTTCTAGATACAATGTGTCTTAAGGATAGAATGAACTTGGTTAAGTGGTATTATATAAAACCATGGGTTATGGGTCAAAACCATTTGCTAGTATTTACCCATTTAGTATATACTTGTATTTACCCAATTTAGCATACACTTAGTTTTTACCCATTTTAGTATACTTAGTTTAAGTATATGTTTGACCCAATATGTAAACACTAGTTGTTGTACATATGTATCTAAATCATAAAATCACTTATACTTGTTTTAGTGTTTTATGTGAAAGCGTAAGTGTGTTAGAAAACTATTAACTCAAACTATTTACGTACTCTATTTGTTTCGTTAAAATGATTTTATATTTGTTATCGACAAAACATTAGAAGATCGTAAAATATAAATAAACGTTTTCACGGCTTATTTGTATTAACAATCTCCCTCTTTTTGTTGATGACAAAACATAAAATTATTTTAAGGAAAAATCTAAAATTCGTAAAAGTTTGAATTTGTAGTTTTTACTTTCTTCTCCCCCTTTTTGTCCAAACAAAAAGTGTTAAAAGAAACTAACACAATTTTTATAAGAGAAAAAAAAATGTAAAAATGTAAAGAGAGCAAGTGACGGGAATGGTACTCGTCTTAACTCCCCCTTGACGAGTCCATCCCTTTAAAAGGGCGTCAAGGACATAACGTAAAATAAACTAATTGTGTTTGCAATTAAGTTTGAAAATGGTTCGTCTAAGTGACGAGAACGTGCTCCCCCTTGAATATTGCAATGTTGCAATGGGGTGTCATGAAGTGTAACCCAAAATTGGATTAAGTTTGCAAGTGATTTTGCAATGTCGTTTGACACAAAGCTCCCCCTAGCTTTATGGTGTCAATATCTTCATGTGTATTTTGAATAACTACAAAACAAAGGTTAAAAAAACAAGAGTATAGTGCATAATTTCCTGCAAAAAAGACTCAAGTTAGCATAATTTTGTGCTCCTGTACCACGAATCCCACGGTTCCCTTCTAGGAGGGATCCGTCTAGGTATTTGGGAGGGATCCGGCTATCTGTTGCAGTTTCTTCAGCAGCGAAGAAATGTTAAGGAATGCTATTTAAGGAAATGAGATATATGTACAATATAACAAGCACAACACACAAAATCATAGCATATAAGTATTCATTCAATAAAACAAGAGATACACAACCAAATCTCTAAAAACTAAGAGAATGAACTTTAGCCATATAAGCACTACTAATGCTAATGAATTACCCCAAATTTTAGATTCAACTAAAATCTTTAATGATGAGATGAGTTATCCTAAACATTCTCAGTTTGAGCTTGTAGTTCATGTATTAATACATCTAGTTCATGTTTCAATCTTTCAACATGTTTGCAATGATCGCACTCTTTGTCATGGTTTTGAGTTTCTTGAAGTGGAGGTTCAAGTGAAGTGGGTTGAGGATCTTCAAATGATTGTGAGGTGGCTCTAGGTACTAATGAATTAGGTTGATTGTGGAAGGTATAGTAGAATTATGTGATGAAATCCTAGTGGAAGCACTCTTCTTGTGAATTAGTTTGATTGGTTTTCTTAGTGTGGGAGAGATCCTAGTTTTGGTGGACTTACCCGAAGGTGATTTGGTTGAGGAAACTTCATGCATGATTCTAGCAAGTTTCTTGGGTGGTTCTTGAGTGGATGAGTTAGCACTAGGAGCCTTAGTCATAGTGATGGTGCTAGTAAGAACTCTTAGTTGCTGATTTTGAGATGTGATTTGAGAGTGGTACCTTAATTCTAAGGTTGTTTGGTTTATAAAGGGTAATTTGAATTAGGAAATTAAATTCTTGTCCATTTGAAGGGCTAAGCATGCTTTTGGGGCTTTGATTAGTTCTATGAGGATAATTAATGAATGCTAAAGGTGGTTGGAGACCCAAAAGGTGACTTGAATTCAAATATGGAGCTGGTTTATGCTCTCTGCATCTACGGATCCCACGGATCCCTCTCAGTAGGGATCCGCCTGGTTAAAGACCAGGGATCCGGTTGTCAGACAAGGACTAGGTGAAATCATTATGCTGTTGTAAGATTTGTTTAATCATGGATTGACTTAATTTTGAAGCCATTAGCTGTTGGATATCTTAAATCCTTAACCCTAACAAGTAATTGTGCCTAATCATGGTTTTGATCAAGAAAATTTGACTTTGGGTAGTCTAACTATATGTTTGATGACTAAAGTATTCTTGACAATGTGAGTTATAAAGGGAAGAACTTTGCAATTGCATTTAAGACTTAATCCACTAATGTTCTTGGAAATGTGATGATTGACATGCACAAGGTTGAGATTCAGAGTTTCATTGATCTAGGAACTCATTTAAGATGAGAAGAAGTGTTTGAGTTAGGAAGATGAGTTGAAATGATTGTTTTAGCTATGTTTGACATAAACTATCACCCGGATCCCACGGTTCCCTCCTTGAAGGGATCCGGCTAGGCTAATCCTAGGGATCCGGCTCTCAGCAGTTATGACAGGTTTGTAATGAGGTTTCTGGGAGCTAAAGCTTATCTCATTTTGAATGTTTTAGTTCTCCTAAGGGTTTAGGATGAAAGGGTACTTGAATGATTAGAGGTAATAAGTGTTATAGCAAATGATTGCTTTTTATGGAAGAGGGATGGGACAAGAAGACTACCAATGGATGTCCAAGGATAACACTAAGAGTTATGAGGGTGTCAAGTCATAATAAATGATCCTAGTGATCAGGTTTTAGCTTGAGGTGATATTAAGAAAAATTCTTAAAAATTTCAAGAATTGAAAAACTAATTTTTGTCTAACCTTGAGATATAAAAGACTAGAAGCAATTTCCTAAAATTGTTTAGCTTGTCTTCTTAAAGTGTTTTGAGAGGTGAGAAATAGTTTGTTAGTAGTTGAGGCGGAAATATGGTGAGTTTAGATGTGTTGATAAAATCAGACTAAGATCTTAAGTAAGCCTTTAGTGAGTCTAAGCCTTTCTCATCCTTGAAGTGGACTTAGTTGGGTTCTAAAATCATATGCCAAGCTAATGTGATGTTATCTAGAAAGCAGTTTTGATGTGCTGAATGCTGCATTGCTGATCTGATGACACGGATCCCACGGTTCCTTCAAGGGAAGGATCCGGCTAGGCTAATCCTAGGGATCCGGCATCTGCAGATCAGAACCAACACAGAACCTACACAGAAATGATGTGCAGATTTTGTACATTATTAAATCTATAAAACAAGCAATAGGAACAAGCAAGTCATCATAAAACATCACTTACAAGATAAAGTAACAATATCCAAAATACCATAAACCAAAAATACTAAAGAGAAATCATTCAAACATAAAATAAATGAAACTAAGCACATCCCTATTGTCTCTTTCGTCAATTCTTCCTTTTCCTTTTTGACGGCTTAGTGAGGTTGTAAGCGAGGTTTTGAATCATGCCTCTTATTTGTTTAAATTCCGCGGTCTTGTTTGGAATGGTTGGAAGTTGTTCGTGGTATTCAAGGATTTCCAATTTGATGTTGGATACGGGGTCGATGTCTTCCTCATCTTCTTCTTCTTCTTCTCCGGCCGAGGAGTCCGAGAGAGCTTCAGATTTCTCTCCATTGACCATGAACCGTTTAGAGGGTTGTTTGGTAAGAGGTACCATGACGTGATCGGAAAGGTAATGATCATCGTTGATAGGGGATGGTTGCAATGCACTAACATACTTACAAAGTCGTGTTAGGAGCATACCATATGGGAGTACCATGTTGGAAGCTTTGAATACCCCAACCATTCTCCTTACCATGTAGTAGGCAAGATTAAATGGCCTTTGGTGGGTAAGACAATAGATCATTTGTACAAGACATGCGTTTGGATGATCTTTGTTTCCAACTAGGCTAATGATGTTTTCCCTAAGGATTTCTTCCCATTTTCTAAACATGGGATGCATTTCGAAAAGTTCCATTTTAAAGGGATCACGGTGGTGAGCTTTTTGTTACGATCGTAACGGGATTGGTCGGTCCTAATTTTAAAGATAGTATCACGAATGGTTTCGGGATCGTCGAGAGGAGTGTTATAGAGAGGCTTGGGATCAAGTGCATGGTTTTGAGAGTTAATTGCCCAATCTTGAGAGTACATACAAATTCCCTCACAAGGAACGCGAAGAATTTGAGCAAAGGTGTTGAGAGGAAAATTAAAGTTTTGTTTGTTGATGATGAAGGCGATTGAGATGCTATTGTCGGTGTTTCTAATGATCCTAAAGCTTTTGTAAAATTCAAAAATGAAGACCGGACAAATTTGTTCATCTATGTCAAGGAGACAATAAAAATCGATTGTCGAGAAAACTTGACGAATGTCGGTATCTTCAAGGAAACATTCCTTGACTACACGACCTTCGTGGATAAGTCATTTTACAAGGCTTTTGAATATTTTACAGTCGGTTTTGGTTAATCCCCTTTTACGATAGTAGTGAGTAAGGTAATGGACGGTGTCATGGTGATCTTGTTGAGTGGCTTTGGGCATGGTTGTTCCTAAAACTACAAATTTTCAATTAAGATAAATTAGTTGGAATGGGTTTATGGTTTTGATTTGTATTAACAATGTTGTGACCACAAAGTGATTTTGTTAAAATCCCCCTTTTCATGATTAGTTTGAAAAAACCTAATTGAGTTAATTGATTAGATATTAAGAAACCATAAACCCTAGGATGAGGATGATGAAAGTTACAACAAGTTAATGTAATTAGTTACAATGGTGTTCTAGGAGGGGATACTTGAAAGTATGGAAGCCAATGAGGATGAATTTTGTAGCTTGGTCGTTTTTTGTTTTTGTGTGCGTAGAGGGAAAAACAATCAGTGGTGAATTTTTGAAAGCGTATAGCTGAGTTCTGTTCCACGGTTCCCCCGGATCCTTTATGTTTGGGATCCGTCTAGTAGAACTAGGGGGATCCGGCTACTGTGGACAGAAAAGGGGTTGTTTGACATTATTTTTGTAGTAGGCTTATAAATTAGCTTACTAAAAGATAGTTCGGAGGTATTAGATGAAGATTGTTTTTGGATGATGGCTTTTGATGAATCACATATCGAAGGTTCATATGTGATGATGGTGTTAGTTTGACGAATCAAAAGGAGTATTATTCCCGATGATGAAAAAGACGGAAAAGTGACGAAAGAGACTTCTAATGATGTTAGAGATAAATAAGCAAAGAAAACTTATGAAAAATAAATTGAACTCATGTAACCTATCTAATGAAAAGTAAAACATACCTCTATGCTTCTTGGTTTGGCATAATGCCAAAGATACTTCATGAGCTTTTAAAGTAATCCTTTGTAATTGATGTACGTGAGTTGTGATTACCTTTAAGATCCTTCCTTGAATGTTGACTTCATTATTCTTTGAATGAAGATTTTGGAGAGATTCTAGCATGAAGATTTCTTAGGAACAAAAGTTGTTAGAGTCATCTATCAATGTCCAACAAAATGTTTTTAAGAAAAATATGACCCAAAAAAAATGCTTCTTTGTAGTTTTCAAACATACACGGATCGTATCAAGTCTTTAAAGTACAACATACTTTAAGAAACTTGGTAACGAAGCTCTGATGCCAATTGTGGAAAACTAGAAGGGGGGGGGGGGGGTTGAATAGTTTTACCAATTTAAAACTTCCTTTTAAATATTTAGATCAACTTATGTCAATCTATTTTATTGTTTATGTTGGACGTTGATAGATAGATATATAAACGTGTAATGAAAGATAAAGAGTAAGAAGCACATCACCACGACACAAGTATTTATAGTGGTTCGGCTACAAGGACACCTTCCTTGCCCTACTCCACTCCCCGAGTCACCTACTCGAGAGTTCGTAAACACTACACCAACTCCTTATGGCGGAGAAGCCTTCACAACGTCGCTTAACATTTTTCCGGTACAAAGCTAAATACCGAGTTCTTTCACACCAAGGCGAACCACACCTAACACAACGTCGCCTACCCTTTATACGGTGCTAGGCTAACCACCGAGTTCTTTCACACCTTAGGAGAACTAATCCTTCACAACGTCGCCTACCCTTTATTAGGTACTAGGCTAAGCACCTAGTTCTTTCACACCTTAGGTGAACTACACCTTCACGACACAACACCTAATCTCAAGGAGATCTACTCCTTGTTACAACACCATCAAGGATATCACCATCCTTGTATATAAACAAATACGTATATGTATAACGATGCACCTCATCGATTATACGACCTAGGCATTCTTCCCAAATGCTACTTGATTTGATTCTTTGGCATCCTTCACTAATGCCTTTGACACAACGCTTGGAACCCTTCAATAATTCCTTCGTCTTGACACCTTTAGCATCCTTCACTAATGCTTTGACACGGATGATGAGCACCTTTCACTAATTCTTTCATCTTGACACTTTCGGCATTCTTCACTAATGCCTTCAACCCAACATCTATGGAGAAAGGAAGAACTACCAACAAGATAACCTTAGTAGTCTTGATGATGACGAAGCATGGCAACTCATGGACTTTGAGCTTGCACGTCTTCAAGAGGTGGTGATCTTTCCTTTAAGAGGAACCTAGTAGATCACACAAAAACAAAAGACAAACTACATAGATCACTTAGATATGAGGTTAGAGGGTTAGAATACTTTGGGGAAGTATATGTAAAAAGCACCTAGAGAGGAAGAAATGGCTCTCTATTTATAGAGGAAATTCTCTTCTGTTTCCCCGGATCCCACGGATCCCTACCACAAGGGATCCGGCTAGCACAAAGCTAGGGATCCGTGGTCCGCTCCTCTTTACCCATGGGTATTTTTGGTTAAGGGTCATGGGTCATGGGTTATGGGTTGATCCATGGTTTTCTTTCTAGATACAATGTATCTTAAGGATATAATGAACTTGGTTAAGTGGTATTATATAAAACCATGGGTTATGGGTCAAAACCATTTGCTAGTATTTACCCATTTAGTATATACTTGTATTTACCCAATTTAGCATACACTTAGTTTTTACCCATTTTAGTATACTTAGTTTAAGTATATGTTTAACCCAATATGTAAACACTAGTTGTTGTACATATGTATCTAAATCATAAAATCACTTATACTTGTTTTAGTGTTTTATGTGAAAGCGTGTGTGTTAGAAAACTATTTACGTACTCTATTTGTTTCGTTAAAATGATTTTATATTTGTTATCGACAAAACATTAGAAGATCGTAAATTATAAATAAACGTTTTCACGGCTTATTTGTATTAACATTCTTCACGAAAGTTGAAGAGAGAATCAAGAGACCAATCTTTGATGAAGGCACATTGTCCATGATTTGGAATTCGGAGAATTTGAGCAAATTGCCCAAGTGTTAAAACAAACTTTTGGTTTTTGATCCAAAACCAAAGAGATAGAGAACGATCCTCGTTATGAACGAGTTCGACTTGACGGAAGAATTCCAATACAAACCTTGGACATAATTTCTCGTTAATTTCGAGAAGACATTCCAATCCTATGGTTCGAAAGGAGGTATTGATACCTTCTTCGAATTGTAGAGAGGTGTCTACAATACGTCCTTTTTAGAAGTGACGGTTTTCGAGATTATTGAACCCACGGACATGATTACCAGGTGTGTTGGGCTCAAGGGAGATGTTCGGAGTGTAGACGCTAGTGAGTGAAAAATCAAACTCATATTCATGCGACATAGTGGAACCTATAGAAAAGATGAGTTAATAGAAAGTGATGTTTTGTGATTAACCAATGATTATCTAACGTTTTTTACTAGATTTTTTTATTAACAATGGTTTTTTAACAACAATGATACTTAACTCATTTAAGGTTTGACATACCAGTGGAATATTAATTTTCGAAAGAAAGCGTTTTTTATTTTGCATGAAAAACTGTTATCCAGAAGTACGGTTCCCACGGTTCCCTTTCATAAGGGATTCGGCTAGTCTAACTTTCGGGATCCGTGGATCTGTATTAACAGAAGCAGATTTCTTGATAAAAACATATGTTTTTAGATCTTATAGTTTTATACCAAGATATGTGTTTTAGCCTACATTTTCTTTTAGCATGCATACATGGCTTTTTAATATATCACGAGAGAATGGAATCAAAAAGAAATGATAAACACATTATGATAATAATAACCTAGATAACTAGACTATTAGTAATATTTCATTTCAATGCTAAGAATGATACAAAGGATTGGGTATATAACCCCAATGTAGATTAACAACACAAAGTATATGTCTCCGTATGTGAACTTCATCATAGGGAACACAAGTGCGATGAGTGTTAAGGCGATGAGCACGAGGGCGATGTAAACCATGTTGATGGCGAACCTTCTTGGTTTTGGTTTGAGATGAGAGGAAGATGAAGTTTTGAATGAGAGGTAATTTTTTGAAAATGGAAGATTTGAAAAAGTGGGGATTTGATAAAGTGGGCAACGGATGGTTTATTTACGGGGAAGGAGGAATTTTTGAAATTTGTGTTTTGTTTTATTATTAGAAAGATATAATTTTTGGATTAAATGAAATAAAACACAAGTTTTATATACCACGACTTTAGACGAAAAAATAATATGTATGTGAGAAAAGGCTTCCTAATGAAGCTTCATGTAATACATGTATATGCACAAAAGATAATCATATAAATACCTATGTAGGCATACTTAATTATCAAGCTAGTGTCATCTTAGAGATAAGTAGAAAATCATTCCTCTAATGCACTTAGGAATGTCTTTACAAATGACACAACAAATGTCAGTAGACAATTCCAGCTCCTTTGTGTTTAAGATACCTTCTTATGGAAGGTATTCTTCTTACCAAGCGATCCCTATGGCTTGGTAGGTATGAACTTTGACTAATCAACATGACAAAGAGGATTAGTGCATTTAAAAAAATAAATAATAAGAAAAATGTTGTCATCTAATCAACATCCAAACAAAGAGTTTTAAAAGACATGGTGTTTGTTTTTATGAAAAACCTTCTTTGTAGTTTTCAATTAACCATGGATCGTATCAAGTTTTTAAAGTACAATATACTTCAAGAAACTTGGTAACAAAGCTCTGATGCCAATTGCGGAAAACTAGAAGGGGGTTGAATAGTTTTGCCAATTAAAACTTTCTTTTGAATTATTTAGATCGACTTATGTCAATCTATTTGGATGTGTGTTGGATGTTGATAAACAAACATATAGAAATATAAATATGTTTTGAAAACATAAGAGTAAGAAGCACAAAACCACAACGCAAGTATTTATAGTGGTTCGGCTACAAGGACACCTTCATTGCCCTACTCCACTTCCCGAGTCACCTACTCGAGAGTTTGTAATCACTACACGACACCAACTCCTTATGGCGGAGAAGCCTTCACAACGTCGCCTACTCTTTTTCCGGTACTAGGCTAACCACCGGGTTCTTTCACACCAAGGTGAACCACACCTACCACAATGTCTCCTACCCTTTATCTGGTACTAGGCTAAGTACCGAGTTCCATTACAATGGAGGAACTACTACCCAACACTACACCAATTAACTAACCCCAAAGGAGATCTACTCCTTATAATGTCAACAAGGATAACAATATCCTTGGACCCAATACTAATCTATCTTGTACATCGAAAGACACCATACCGAATGTACATCTTAGGCACCTTTCACTAATGCCTTTAACTAGATCTTTAAGACACCTTTCACTAATGTCTTGTGACTTCACTTCTAGGCACCCTTCACTAATGCCTACAATACGAACGATCGACACCTTTCACTAATGTCTTCGTCTTGACACTTGAGACATCTTTCACTAATGTCTTCAACACTACACTTCTTAGAAGAAAGAAAAGAACCATCAACAAGAGGACTTCAGTAGTCTTTATGATGAGGAAGTATGGCAACTCATGCACTTGAGCTTGCTTGACTTCAAAGGTGGTGATCTCGCCTTCAAGAGGAACCTAGAGGATCACACAAAAACAAAACTACAAACATAGATCACTTGGATCTGGGGTTAGAGAGTTTTTAACTCAAGGAGAAAGTATGTGAAAAGGGGGTGAGCAATAATGAAGAAATGGCTCACTATTTATAGAGAGAAAATGCCTACTGTTCCCCGGATCCCACGAATCCCTCCCACAAGGGATCCGTCTAGCGTAAAGCTAGGGATCCGTGGGACGCTCTTCTTTGCCCATGGGTATTTTGGTTATGGGTCATGGGTCATAGGTTATGGGTTGATCCATGGGTCTTTTATTAGATACAATGTATCTTATGAGTGCAATGTACCTAGTCAAATGGGTATGGGTCAATACCATGGGTTATGGATATTATCCATATATGATATAAGCATGATGTCATGCAATGGATTATAGGTCAAGCTCCATGGATATGGGTCATGGACTTTGGGTTGTACCAAACTACATTCAATGCATTTGGTCAATGGGTTATGATACTTTAGTTTCTACCCATTTATATTACCCAATATACTACTTACTAGTTATGTGTATATTTTACCCAAATATGTAAACACTAGTTGTTATACATATGTAATTCTAAATCATAAAATCACTTATACTTGTTTTAGTGTTTTATGTGAGAACGTAAGTGTGTTAGAAACTAATAGTTCAAACCATTTACGTATTTTATTTGTTTCGTTAAAATGATTTTACGTTTGTTATCGACAAAACATTAAAAGATCGTAAAATATAAATAAACGTTTTTACGGCTTATTTGTATTAACAAAATAGAATGTTAGGATTCGAAATGTAAAACATAGGGTGACCTCCTTTAGGGGGAGATTGTTAGGAATTAGAAAATCTATTGTAAAGAGTCGGTCACCCAAAATATAATCTAGCATAAGTTAGCTCGCAGACATATCGTTATTTACGTTATTCAGTAGTTAATTAGTTAGATATTAGCATAGTTTAGTTTAGTGTAACACCGTGGAGGAAGGACGGGTCTTTACCCACTGTATGCCTGATCCACAGTCCGAAGGAGGACGTGTAGTATGTAACTATAAATTCCCTCTATCTCCCAAGGTAGAGGGTTGGACCTTTCATTTAATCTAACCTTCTTTCTTTTGTTTACTTTCTCTCTCTAGAAAGGATCTCATCTTCCACTTTCTCTCTCTAAACTCTATTCCGTACGCCCATATTTGTGATTGATTGTGTGTGTCACACCCCCAATTTACCTGTTTTGCAGCGGAATGGAATTCCTGGGGGCATTGACTGTCATAGCACCACATCACAGTTATATTGAACGACCTAAAGTGTCGTTTTAAAAACACATCGTTGGATATTTCATAAAAACAATCAGAGTACAACATCGGTCCCAAAAGGTTTACAAAGTTTGCGGAAATACAAATATGTTACAAATCCAAACGATGTTTTTGAAATAAAGTACCATAATGTACATAATGTAAGTCGACGCCGCGACTCAAAATATAGGTCCCTAAACCATGTCATGATGCGAATACCTCAGTTACCTGAAAATACATTGCTAAAAACGTCAACAATAATGTTGGTGAGAAATCATAGGTTTATGTAAATGTTTTATACGACTACACAAGTATAGACTATGCATGACAATCCAGTCACGTAAAAATAATGTTACAATTGCTCTAAGCCCATGACCCCGAAACTAGACTGTTCAATAATGTATGCCCCTGCAGAGTGTTTGCCAGACAACTCCGTAATACCATCAAATGAAATGCATCCGTTTGCCTGGTTGGGATTCACCAACCCGGATGGAGGCGTCACCCTCGATAGATCTATCCACTCATCCTCGCTTCAAAGATTAACGGTTCATGTTCAAGTAATGGGGACTTTCAAATTGGCATATGCGGTAACTTAAGCAATGTAATTGAATTTAACATACTTGGTATCGTACAAAAAAAATGTAGTGCAATGTATTCTCCCCCGTGGGTTTGAAAATAATCGAAAGCATGTAAAAACGGGGCTATGAAAACTCACTTGGATAAACTGGAATAACGGCAAAAGTGAGTACACTGAGGTTTAATGTAATGCGTCAACCGGGACCTATTACGAATGATATGATATGTCATGAGTTGCAATGTAATGTTATGCATGCACTTCGTATGTTATTTATACCATTTACGGGTTTTGAAAATATTATTCGTCGTCGAAAAATACTCTTTTGACGTCTTGACCCTTCAAAAATGACTTTACATGTTTTTACGTCAAAATGTCATCCTACAATGGTTTTATAATGATTTTTGGTGAAATTACTACTTTTCGTCGCAAAACAATGTCGTCGGAAAAATCATGAAATTAACAAAAATGACTCCGGAAAAGTAGTCGTAAAATGGTGTACGTCGTTTGTTAGAGAACGAACTCGACGGTTTTGGAAAGTTTGTATCGATATCTAAAAGTTTCAGTTCAGGAGTTTTCGTTCAAAAGGTCTCGATCATAAAGATATCAAAGGCTAAAGATGGTGGTTTTTGCTAATTGTGTGCAGAAAATAAGTTTCGGCCAATGTTTGAACATCCGTAAATAATTTACCATAACTCCGCTTGACAAACGGCTTTTTGTTTTGAAAAATATGGCCGATGAACTTGATTTTACTAGAAGACACTTTGTTCCGAAAAGTTTCACATCATGGTTAAAAACTGCCGCAAACATAGCCCTTACAGCTAATAAAATACTTGTAACGTAAAAATAATATAGTTTTTCAGAAAATAATATTTACGGCAACTTTATAAAAACGTGCATATATTTGTCGTTTCAAATCCGTTTTCTACGTAAAATATGTCCTTAGCTTCGTATCGAAGTAAACTAATATATTTTTGACTAGTCGAAATAATTTGTGAAGCTTAAGGCTCGTTTTTGACTCGAAATAGTACAAAAACAGCAAGCTGAAATTTTCTGAAAATGTCCGTTTCGTCGTCAAACTTTAAAAATTCACCACGGCTTCGTTATAACTCCGTTTTTATCCGTTCAAAAGGCCACGGATTCGTTTTAAAGTATATTTTCTAAATATCAAGGCCAAAATGTCGTACCAACAGTAGGTTTTTCCAGAAATTCGAATTAAGGACAGAACGTAAAATATAGTTTACGAAAATAGTTTTTTTCTCGGACAAAACCTATTCTAATCCCTTCAAATCAACTCCAAAACTAATCTAATCCTACCATACACCTTCTTAGGGTGTCATGGGTTCCTAATCACCATCAATACCAAAGAATACCATGGGAATATTTATAGGATGACCAATATATTTATATAACTCAATAAATCATAAGAAAATGGTATAAATCACATAACATGCATATAAGCTCCAAAAATGAAAAGAAACATATGAAAATGACAAGGAAACTTGAAAATGATAAAAACATGCTTACTAGTGATAATGAAGAGGTGTAGGTAACAAGGATTAACTTAAATATCCTTGGTTTTTATTTCAAAACCATAAAAAGGATATAATACTAGATTGTAAACACTCTTGATTTGCAAAACTTTGATCCCTTGGTTGTTCTTGATGCTTGGCCGGTTTTGGAGACCCAAAAGGAAGAGAGGAAAATTTTATTTAACACTTTGAGAAATATGAAAATGAATGAGAATTATTGAGTTAGTAAGACTTTTATGTTGAGTAGATTTTTTTACAATCACAACCTTACCACATTTATGACACACCCTCCCCTTGGCCGGTTTTTAGGGGAGGGTTGTCTCTCCTTTATATTTTTTTTTTTTAAAGTCCATTACTTGTATAATTTTGTGTATAATTGGTATAAGTTGTAAAGAAAAGGTAAGTAAATTGTAGATAATTGTGATTTTTTTGGTGCAAGTAAGTTTTTAGTAGGTTAAAATAGAATGTAATGAGTTAATAAAAATTGTAAAAATATTTTCCTTGTGAAAATTGAGTGATAAAATAATTATCGTCAAATTTTTAAGAAAACGACGTAATAATTAAACTTTAACGATTAAAATACCAAATAAATTTGAAACACTAGGAAAACTAAAAATATAGTTTTTATGAACTAGATGTAAGTTTAAAAATACCTCGGGATCATTTTTGAAAGTAACGGGTTAAATATTTAAAATAAGAACTCACGCGATAAAAATTATTAAATATAAAAATTACGCGTTGAAGGTAAAATGAAATGTCGTGAATGCACTAATGAGATGCACATGATGTCAATGAAATGTAGACTAATCATAGTCCATATGAAATGTACGTGATGTCATGATCATGAATTCGCCGCTAAACCTCCAAGGTTACGCGAATTTGAAACAAGTAAACCAAGTTTACTAAAATGTTGAAATAATGAAACATGAACGGTGTCGAGAAATGACCTGAAAGTACGGATTGTCACAGTGTGTTTGTGAAATCCAATATCTGACATGGAGTGAAGGTGACGGGTCTTCATTTAACATTTTCTCGAGTAAAAGAATATCTCCCTCCGGATCAAAGTCGGTATCATCAATTTCCAGTGAAATTGAATCATTTTTAAGACAAGCCTCGATCTCTTCCAAAATGAAGTCACTACCCTCGAACGGAGTGAGAGAAGGGGAAGAGTCGACCATGATAGGTTCGGTAGACGAAGTGGGATTGCCACTCGTAGAATTGTTCAAAAATCCAAGAACTTCTTGAGCATTCTCCTCACAAGCAATATCTATGACATCAATTCGGTTTACCGATATAGCATTGGTATTAGAGGAGTATCTCGAAGTTTGATTGAGATTAAACGTTACGGCTTCATTATTAACACGAAGAGTTAATTCTCCATCATAAACATCGATCAAAGCACATCCCGTCCTCAAGATGGATCTCCCGAGAATGAGGGGAACCCGAGGATCGACATTAAAATCAACGACTACAAATTCGACTAGAAAATGGAACTTTCCCACTTTAACGAAGACATCTTCGGCGACACCGATTGGACGAGAAATTGATCGGTCCGCAAGCTCGAGAGTCATAAGAATAGGAGTAAGTTTGGGAAGGGAAAGATTCTTCCATATGAAAAGTGGCATCAAGTTGATGCTAGCACCAAGATCGGCCAAGGCTAAGCATTCAACTATTCCCTAAAAATCACACGGAATGAGAAATTTGTCGGGGCCTCCAAGTTTTTCTGGTAACTTTTTGTGGAGAATCGCCGAACAATGCTCATTTAATGGGGTTTTAGCCAATTCAAATAATTTTTCCTTATTATTTATCAAATTCTTAATTGTCGAAGAAAATTTAGGCATGAGAAGAAGAGCATCCGCGAAGCTAATATCGAAGTGTAAATCTTGAAAGATTTGAAAAAAATTCTCCATTTGTCTGTTAGCTTTTTCACGGAGATTTTGATCATTAAGTCTTGACGGGTAAGGTATTGACGGTTTAGGATTAGTCTTCGAAGTACTAACGGGAGCATCTTCGGGCTCAGAAACTTGGAAAACCGGAGGTTGAACATTTTCGGTACTTCCCTTATTAGTAGGAGACACCGTGTCCTTTGTTACCTCAGTTTCACGTTCCACTACTTTAGGAAAAGAAAAAGAAGTAGTAGGAATCATTTGTCCATCCTAAGCAACACCACTTCAGGCAGTGATAGCTTTCCTGTCACCTCTCGAGTTAGCAACGGTATTGCTTGGAAGAGATCCCGAACCCGAGGGTTGATTCATTTGCAAAAAACTACTCATCATGTTCTTAAGCTCAATCGTTTGTCGAGTCAACGAAGTATCGATTTCTTTCTTAAGCTCGACCTTCATATTGTTGATTTGATTTTGCATTGCTCGCATGCTAACGTCATTCGTCTTCATGTAATTCTAAAAAACATTAGTAGGTCCAACTTGAGGAGGAGGTTGATAACTTTGTTGAGGTGGAGCTTGGTAATTTTGGTTTCCTTGATTAAAATTTGTTCCACGTTTTTGGTTTTAACCTTGATTAGCATAGAAATTTTGGTTTTGGTTAAAACGGTTTTTATTGTTTTGAACGGAATTAAAATCGGGTGGTCCCATTTGGTTACTAGCACGGTAATTAATTTCTCCTTGAGGGCGAAATCCTTGATTTTTAGTGTAATTCGTTGCGGCTGCGATAGTGTTGCCATCGGTGGCTTGACAATTATAATAAGGATGGGGACCAACTCAAATTACACAACTTTCGGTAACGGCTTTAATGGGCTCGGAGTTTTTACTTTGATACTTAAACTATCTCATTATAAATCTAATAGCATTTGTAAGTTCGGCCATCTCCGATGGATGAGCCGAAGTAGATGAAGACGAAGTAGAATTTGGAAACAACCGGTTTGTTTTGTGAAGTGGGAACTTTTAATTTGTTCTCGATAATTATGTGAGCATATACGAAGGAGATCCTTGAATCGTTCCCATGCCTGACCCAAATTTTCATCAAAACGTTGTTGAAAATTTGTAATATCGTTCTTAAGATTTGTCGTCTTAGAAGGAGAAAAGAAATGATTCACGAATTTATAAACGAGATCTTCCCAAGTAGTAATTGAACGAGGGGGTTCTTTTTCGAGCCAAATCTGGGCTCCCCTTTCGATAGAAAATGGGAATAACATCAACTTAATCGTGCTATAAGGGACATCCCGATATTTCATAGTCGAAACCATCGAATGTGAGCGTGAGGATCGTCCCTCTCGAAACCATGAAATGGGTTTGACGTAACAAGTTGAATTAAACTTACTTTTAACTCAAAATTATTGGAATATATTGGTGGTGAAACAATAGCATCTCTGTAACCCTCAGTGGGTTCTTGGAGCAATTCTGACATAGTAAGCATATCCGCCATAAATGGAACGACATCTTCAACAATAGTACGTAACTCGGGTACGTCTCTTTGTTTACAATTTCGTTTATGATAACGTTGAGTCGGTATTGTGGGAGATTTATCGATTAAGAACGAGTGCGCATGCACTAAAAAAAGAAAAACAAATTTTGAAAAAGAAAATATTTTCGGTTTTTATTTTTAGAATAACGAAAAAAAAACAAATATTTTTGTAATCGATTGGCCAATCGGTGCTCGGTAGCTCTCTAGAATTTCTCACAAAGAAGCGGAGGAGCGGGAAAGCATGAAACTTTTAAAAACCTTCTCCTTTCGAGATGAAGTTCGTTGGATCGTCCCTCATTATACCACTCTTAGAGTTCGTAATCTAAAGGTGAGCCGATATAACAATTGACTTCTCGATTTCTTTTGTTGTTTTTTTTATTTTTTTTTTTTGGTATTTTAAATACTTTAGGAAAAGTATTTGTAATTTTTTAATTTTTTTGGTTTTTATAAGAAAATATTCACAAAAATAAGCAAATAACTTCACGGGGAAGGATCTTCAATTCACTAATCTTCAAACGTACCTCGATATTCGTTAACACACTTCCCCGGCCAGCGACGCCAAAAACTTGATTTGTTTTAAAGTATATATAATATATAATAGCAAAGCTTAACCGACCAATTAGTCAATTCGCTCTCTAACCAAGAGAGAAAATCCCAAGTGGTCAAATAAAGCCAAACTATATGTATTTCCGGAAGTAATTGATATTCCTGGGTCGTTTATGTCCCAACGAAGTGTGAAATAGAAAATCAGATTTGGTTCGTGATCGGGTGATTGAATAGTCGAGATATTTTGGATTTTGGTACTTAAAATAGAATTTATAAACTAGAAAGCACATATAAGCACATAAATTAAGAAAACAAGGCACGATTTAATACTAACGCAAGTTATACTAAATTATCAAATTTTAACCCTAAAAGTGCAAATTTATTTTTTAGAAGTCCTAAATGTTTAAAAATAATTTTAGAAAAAAGATTTATATTTTTCTGATTTTTATTTTAATTTAAAACACTTTTAATCTAAAAATATTATTAAAAATACTAAACTATTTTATATAAATCTGAAAAAAATCATGAAAAGTACTTTAAGATATAAGGATTCTATGAAAAATAAAAGGGTAGATCCAAAAGGGCTGAAAAGCTAAACTGAAAAAGATGGTAAAATAATAACCAATGCACCCTAAAGAATGTAAGTCCTTAGGGCGCATATGGTGGTTGAGGCTGGTTGAGGTCCAGGGTTCGAGCCTGGTTCACCCTTGGCTTCCCAGTTTTCAACTTTTTATTTTTTTTGCAAAACTTATTTTCGAAACATGGTAATAAGCTAATTATAAGCAACTTTTGTGAAAAAAATTTTTTACATCTTTGAAAATAAGCTAGAAAAAGCTGATTTAAGCTAACATATTATATAACTAAGCTAAGAAACAAAAGGACTAAACTGATTTTAAACACAAGCTTTTATAAGCTTGTGCTTGACTCAAATAAGTTATTTTAATCTTAAAATAAACCTGATAAGCACTAAGGGCCTGATTTAGTCAGAAGCAATAACTAAAAACCTAAAAAAATGAATAAGCAAATAAGGCTAAAACTGTAGTCAATCAGCCTAAGAAGGACATTTAAGCTACTAAATAAGCTACTGAACCAATAAGGTAATCCATCTAAACCTGAAAATAGCATAGCTGATACACTAAAGAACTTACAAAACCAATTTTAGAAAATTTGGACTTAATCTGAGCTTAAAAATAAGCTGATAATAAGGACACTTTAAGCAAAACTGATGGATTATATAAAAATAGCAGACTTGAAAGCCTACTTTCTAAGCTAAATTTAGGCTACCAAAAGCTAAAGCTAAAAAGTATGTTGGATCGATTATATTAGTTGATATTTTGATTCAGGAGGTCGGGGATGATGATAGTAAATGACATTCATGGTTAGAGAGAGAAAGTAGGGAGAGAAGGGATAACTTTGTGTTTTATTGAATAATGAAAATGATAAGGTTTACACACTAAGCATCACCCTCCTAGTGAAGTCTAGGAGAGCTTATATAGGACACCAAACACATGACTTTACATAAATGACGGTTTCAGTCCATGTGTTTGTGCCTTACAATAAAACTATTGTAATACCGAATATGTTGTCACATTTTCATGTTAGGATGATTCCTAACAATCTTCCCCCAATGTGGCAACATATGGGATTACTTACAACATTTCCTACAAGTACAAATACAAAAAAAGAAAGGTCTTCATATGCTCTTCAAATGCTGAGAATGTCTGCAGTTGACACTCTTTGTCTTCATCTTGTACCTCAGATTGAGAACTTTTTCTTCACTTGTAGGTAAATGATGTAATATGTATCAATTGGATTAACTTCCCCCAATTCATACTGCATGTCTTTAGTAGCTTCTCCATACACTTCTTTTTGTGCGAAGTTTCTGAATCAGCTTCCCCCTAAACTGACAACCATCTTTAGCAGATTTGAAACTGTGATGTAGTTAACATGTCTTCTAACTTTTAAAGTTTTAAGTACGTAGCGGCATTTGTAGATAACACCGTAAACCACACCAAGAAAATCTGACTAGTCACTTAATCACAATTGTGCTCAATGCTGAAACTCCATTTGGGGGTAACATGCAAGAAATCACCAAGATTTTCTCACATAAGTAGGCTACTTCACACAAAACAACCCAGGAAAGTTGAAACAATAACACCAAAGTCACAAAACAATACCAATGATCATCTCTGCGGACGTATCTCCGGCAGTCATATTTATGCGTCCCCGATTTGCACATTTCTTCCCCCTGATTGCAGATACTTATGGAACATAAGTGTATTCGCAAAGAAGTCGAAAAAAGTACAAAGCACTTCCACTCTCTTCCCCCACCATGTCTTCGCGGAATCGGAAGCATACACACTATGTTTACGATAGAAACGGAGGCAGCGTAACCCCGTATGTCCAATTAATCAAATAAGTGTGAAGTACCATAAAGCTTTGTTAAGCATGAAATATCACGTGAGAATCAACTACTGGTAAATTTTTTCTACTCTTTTATACTCCTATCAACTAACTCTTTACCGACCCCATTATCATTCTGACGGCTCTTTGTAGTGACTACTGATGGAGAAAACCCAATATGACGAGCTTGAGACTGAAGTAAAATAACCCGAACTTGTGACTTAAGCTTGCACTAATGTCTGACGAAGAACCAATATTGAGAATTTCAATAAAGGTAGAATCATATACCCATCCATCCATCCTTAATTGTATATGAACTTCTCTCGAATTATCCACAGCTTTTTGTGACACTTGATCACTACAACATAACTCCTTTAAAATGATAGCTATACGATGTGAGCACAACTTGCAGTTTAAATGCCCAAATCTAGCCTTTTTGACGGTTTAAGTGAACTTGATAATGGTTTTTCCTGATCTTGTCAAAAAACGCATAAGCCTAAAAATAATAAGTCCAAATCCAATCATAATCCAACAATAAGCCAAAATGTAGTCATGACAACCAATAAGTATAATAAAACTTAACAATTTCTAACACAAATTATCATGTCCCCATTCAGTTCAATTTTCGCATAGCAAAAAAATTGATATTTCAGCTCATTGCACACAACACCAACCCAAAAAGAACATATTTCGGCCCAATGCTAATCCAACACAAACCTGGTCCAATAGAAAATCATAAGGCCTGATCCAAACATAAAAAACCTCTTATATATATACTTACCCTAATTTAGCTCTCATAAGTGATAACCTAATATCTAACACACATGCCCCCATCACACCTTTTTCTTTCTTATGAAAAAAAACGCAGTCAAAGATCCATAACTATCAATTATCTTATTTTGGTCTCCTTTCATTTGATAAGCACGAATCACAAATATACGAACACTCCAAAAACAACTCAGCCGCAACACATAATGAAAAGAAGGTTTATGTTTCTTCTCTATTCGAACTTCACGACCCACAAGAACCTCTTGTAGTCACTTTTTACGAATAAGGCTTAAAGATCTTGTAAAGGTCTCGGGTAGGTGATTATGTGGTATTTTTTTTTCTCATAGAATGAATTAAAGCAAAGAATATAAAAACTAAAAATGATATTGAAGAAGGATACTTTCTCCCTAGTCTCTACTCAGGAAACCAAAGTGCACAATTGAGTCTAAAGCCAAGAGATCATCAACAAAATCTCATTAGGACACACAATACATAAAGACTTGATGTTTCACACAATGTGGAAAGCAAGAATACATATTAAGACTCCTACGCATTATCCTTGTGATATTTGCCAGAACATCCAAGTGATATGTTAAATATTCACAATGAAGATGGAAATCCTTCTAGAGCTAACATCAAACAAGCTCTTGGTGGGTGACATGTGAGATCTTTCCAAAAGATCAAGCTTGTGACAACTGGATAGAAACGATGGGGCGATTCACTCTTGAATCAACCTTGGTCCAGGAAATGGTTTGACAGATACCTTTGAAAAACCATTCGATGTGCTCAATAATTCTTTTCTCTAGCACATCGAATGAGTATTAATTTTCCAAAATAAAAGGGTATTTATGATTGAAAATTGATCTTTCTTATAAAACCTTCGCCTTATTGTAAAACTCTTTCTCTTAAGCAATACGCGATTGTTTTTCAAATCAATTTTTCTTCAATCAATGAATCTCAATTCGCTGGTTCACTCACTATGTGTTGTCTACTTTGGGACACTCTGGTTTGAGAACGGCTAGATCAAGCTGCGAAACCCTGTCAAGGAGATTCTTAGGAATTCTACCTGATCACAGGCAGTATTTATACTGATCAACGGGGAACCGTGGTTCTTGCAACCGTATTCAACGAAAGTGAACAAAGACACTTTCGTGTGTTTTATTGATAATTGTTGTTTGCAGGAACATCGGACGATTGCAGCTGATCAGAATTGAGAAGTCAATCCATAACCGCATGCTCACACATCACACTCACGTTCAAAGAAATCATGAAAAGTGCACATCTCAATGTTTTACTCTAATATCATCATGATGCTTTTGCTTTCACTCTGATACCATCATGCTAAACTTCCGCTATGCTAATGAAGATATCATGATCCGACGAAGCTTCCGCAACTCTGATGAATAGATGTCATGATCCAATAATGTGAGCATTTCAGTCCAAAAGTCACAAATATCACATGAAGGCAACACAACAAAGGATAACTCAAGAGATTTACGGTGGCTGATGATCTCTAAGAAGGCTCAAATAATAACCAATCCATGGATCAGTTAAAGACCTCCACTTAAAGTTTAAAGCATGCAGAATTTGAAGAATCAAAGATTACGAGTTATAGAGCAAAGAACTTACAAAAGGAATCCAAGAACACACAATGTAATATCTGTTTGTAATTGAGGTGACCTCCCTTAGGGGGAGATTGTTGGGATTTAGAAAATCCGGTAGTTAAAGACTCGGTCACCTTAAGTATATGTAATCATTAGAAAGCTCGTAGTCGTAGTCGTTTAGTTATGTTTAGAAGTTAGTTAAGTAACACCGTGAAGAACGGATGGGTCTTTACCCATTGTATGCCTGATCGACAGCCCATAGGTGGCATATATTGTAAGAAACTATAAATACCCTTTGCCTAGCAAGGCAAAGGGTGGAGCTTCATAATACATTTTTCTTTCTCTTACTAGAAGTTTCCATTCTCCACTTTCTCTCTCTAGAAACTCATACTGTCACACCCCCAAATTACCTGTTTTGCAGCGGAATGGAATTCCTGGGGGTTGACTGTCATAGCATCACAATCAAAGTTATATTGAACGACCTAAAGTGTCGTTTGGAAAATACATCGTTTGATTTAATAAAATAATCAGAGTTTACAAAGTGTAGGTCCCAAATGAAAATCAATATGTACGGAAATAAATTTGATACAAGCCAAACGATGTTTTTAAACTTCATAAAACCCAAGTGAGACGCGTCGTCACCGCGACTCTATGATGTGTCCATATGCATGCCATGAAGTGAATGCCTTAGATACCTGAGATAAAACATGCTAAAAAGTGTCAACACAAAGGTTGAGTGAGTTCATAGAGTTTGTGTTGAAATGTAAAGCCTTTAAAGAATGTTCATGCAGCAAAGGCATTGTAAATCCACTCAGTTCCAAGTTCCGCCCATACAAAACTTGCAACCTGTGTGTTTACAACCCATTGCCAAAATATGTATAGTTTATGTTCAAGCGCATGATGACAAATGAATTCACATAATAGTATATAACTTAATCTATCAATATTCAATTGATATAACACATATGAGTGTTGTTTCAAATAGTTCCACGACCATTAGTTCATGATTGTACCAAGACCGCTAGTTCATGATATTACCAAGACCATTAGCTCAATGAATATACCAAGACCATTAGCTCAATGAATATACCAAGACCATTAGTTCAATGATTATACCAAGACCATTAGCTACCATTAGCTCAATGAATATACCAAGACCATTAGCTCAATGAATATACCAAGACCATTAGCTCAATGAATATACCAAGACAATTAGCCCAATGATTATACCAAGACAATTAGCCCAATGATTTATGATATAGAAATGCTAAATATGGCAAAATTGTTACTTCGTATGACTAAACATTCAGTTCAGATAAACATATAGTTTGCAAATAATCATGAATGTCATAAAAGTTGATGAGCATGTATCTCCCCCAAAAGTAGTATAAAACAATTGAAAAATGGGGCTATGGAAACTCACCTGATGCAATGTTTATGATGATATAATGGCAAAAGTGGATACACTTAAATGAGGCGCAACCTCTAACCGTGACCTATTATGAATGATATGTTCTACAATAAGTTATGATGTAATGTTATGCATGCAATTCGTATGATATCTATACCACTTGTACATTTGAAAATAATGTTTAACGCCGAAATGTATGTTTATGACATCTCGTCATATTATAAAATACTTTACAAGTATTTACGTTGAGATGATATCCTACGATAGTCATTTAATGATTTATTATGAAATTATAACTTTTCGTCGTAAAATAATGTCATTTGACAATTTCATGAAAGTGACTAAACGGCCTTGAAAAGCTAGTCGTAAAATGGTGCACATCGAGTGTTAGGAAACAAAATCAACGGTTTTGGGAAGCTTGAATCATTATCTCAAAGTTTTAGCATTTAAGTTTTTATCCTAGAGGTCTCGATCACGGAGAAAAATATAGATAAAGTATGGTACTTGTGTCCAAATTATTGTTTAAGGTAACTTTTGGCAAAGTTTGAGTGTCCATATTTTATTTGTTACAACTCCGTTTGACGAACGGTTGGACATTTTGGAAAATAGGCTAGGTGAACTTACTTTTACTAGAAGACATCGTTTTCTGAAAAGTACTCTATCAATGTTAAAAACGACCCTCAACATGGTCATTCGCGGCCGATATTTCTTGGTTATTAGAAAATATATAGTTATACTTATATAAAATAGTTACGGCAACTTTGTTAAATCGCGTGTAATTTAATCGTTACAAGTCCGTTTTCCACATTTTATATATCTTTAGCTTCGTGTTAAAGTATACTAATATATATTTGATAAGTCGACACATTTTATAACGCTTAAGACTCATTTTTGACTCGTAAAAAGTTGAGAATACATGCTGAATTTTCTGAAACAAATAGTTTTCGTCGTTAAACTTAAAAATAGCATAACTTCTTCGTTATAACTCCGTTTTAACCCGTTCAAGCGGCCACGTTTTCGTTTTAATGTGTATTTTCTAAATATCTAGTCCAAAATTTTTTACCCACTGTCGAGATTTCCAGAATTCACAATTAAGATCAGACCACTATTTATTGTTGCCGAAATGGGTTTTTCTCGCGCAAAACCTATTCTAACCAATTCAAACCAACGCCGAAGCTATTCTAATCCTACCATACACCTTATTAAGGTGTCATGGGTTCCTAGACATCACCAAAAGTGATATGTTTCAAGGAGTAATTATAAGATGATGAATATATATGTATAACACTTAAAAACAATAAAAAGTGGTATAGACATCAATATGACTTGCATATTTTTCTCAAATATGATGAAATGAACATAATATGAATATGAAAGATGAATATGAACATGAAATGCTTACAAGTAACTTGATGAGGTTAAATGAACAAAGGTTAATCCAAACACCCTAGGTTTTTATTTCAAAACCTTATCTAAGAGCGTGTCTAGATTGTGAATTAACTTGTCTTGAAATTTTTTTGTGATCCTTCTTGGTCTCTCTATGATGGCCGGTTCTTAGGGGAGAAGAGCAGGAGAGAGTAGTTTTCTTCACACCTTTGATATTATCTAACTATGTGTTGTATGAAGTATAAAAGTAATATAAGTATAAGTGCATAGATATTTAGTACAAAAGGTGGTGTGAGTCATACACCTTAGTCGATATTATGAAAAGAAAAGAGTAGATGTATTTTGTTTTAGCTAACTACTTGAGTATATAAGTAGAAGTGTAGTTAGTTACGAATTATTGGTAACTTGTGCACATATTTGAGCTTTTAGGGTAGCGTTAACTAAAATTAAATTTTAACGGAGCAAAATAAAATATATTGAAGTCATAAAAATTATAAAAATACAATTCTCGCAAGAATTGAGTGAAATAATAATTGTCGAGTTGAATTTACGGAAACCGTCGTAAATATTTATATATAACAATTTATATACAAAATAAATTTAAAACACCGGGTAAACTAATAATATAATTTTTATGGTCTTAATATGAGTATAAAAATATATCGGGATAAGTTTTGGGAAGTGTCGGATCAATTGTTCAAAATAAATGATCGTACGATAGCGTTTATTTAATAAGAAAAATATACGTTAATGAAATATAAATTTTTCTCCGGGAATGAATAGTAAAATTTGAAAAATGACCGGAAATTGAGAATTGTGACATTCTTCCCATGTCAGAGGAATCACGTCCTCGTGATTCAATTAATGATAAATATAGTCCGACCCTCGACAAGGGTTCTAAAAATTCATGCTCGTGTATAGTCTAAATGATCATGTCAATGCTCATGCATATATCGTGACTATATCCCATTCTAAATACATGCTCTCTTATTTTTAGGTTTGATGAGGCAAGCTTTCCCATTCCCGAGCAAAACCCTCAAAATACTTTTAGGTAACCGATTTTTACTTAATCCCACAACTCATCAAACAAGAACTGTCATACGATTAGGCTAAATCGGTTTGAGTAACAACTTGTTTCTAGCTTGATCTTTGCAACTCATCAAACAAGAACTGTCACTCGGATCAAACTGGAAACAAGTAGGTGGAAGAAAATCTTTTGAAAATTTGGCTCGATTACGGAATTGCTTACACATATGAGACTACTACTCCCTTCCTTGCATGATTATTCCTGAATTAGAATTAGACATAGGTGATCAGGCTATGTATAATTTAGGAGTAACTATGCAATGCTTGGACTAATCGAATCATATGATATTTGGTGTTAAGTCATAAACCCGCATGTACAATGAGTATGCACTTATAATGATATGATGAGATGCTATGATGATGTAGTTATAGTCTAGGGTCAATGATGCAACCTAGTTCTCTATAACCGAAGCTCTGATGCCAATCTGTCACACCCCCAAATTACCTGTTTTGCAGTGGAATGGAATTCCTGGGGGTTGACTGTCATAGCATCACAATCACAGTTATATTGAACGACCTAAAGTGTCGTTTGGAAAATACATCGTTTGATTTAATAAAATAATCAGAGTTTACAAAGTGTAGGTCCCAAATGAAAATCAATATGTACGGAAATAAATTTGATACAAGCCAAACGATGTTTTTAAAGTTCATACAACCCAAGTGAGACGCGTCGTCACCACGACTCTATGATGTGTCCATATGCATGCCATGAAGTGAATGCCTTAGATACCTGAGATAAAACATGCTAAAAAGTGTCAACACAAAGGTTGAGTGAGTTCATAGAGTTTGTGTTGAAATGTAAAGCCTTTAAAGTATGTTCATGCAGCAAAGGCATTGTAAATCCACTCAATTCCAATTTCCGTCCATACAAAACTTGCAACCTGTGTGTTTACAACCCATTGCCAAAATATGTATAGTTTATGTTCAAGCGCATGATGACAAATGAATTCACATAATAGTATATAACTTAATCTATCAATATTCAATTGATATAATACATATGAGTGTTGTTTCAAATAGTTCCACGACCATTAGTTCATGATTGTACCAAGACCGCTAGTTCATGATATTACCAAGACAATTAGCTCAATGAATATACCAAGACCATTAGCTCAATGAATATACCAAGACCATTAGTTCAATGATTATACCAAGACCATTAGCTCAATGAATATACCAAGACCATTAGCTCAATGAATATACCAAGACCATTAGCTCAATGAATATACCAAGACAATTAGCCCAATGATTATACCAAGACAATTAGCCCAATGATTTATGATATAGAAATGCTAAATATGGCAAAATTGTTACTTCGTATGACTAAACATTCAGTTCAGATAAACATATAGTTTGCAAATAATCATGAATGTCATAAAAGTTGATGAGCATGTATCTCCCCCAAAAGTAGTATAAAACAATTGAAAAATGGGGCTATGGAAACTCACCTGATGCAATGTTTATGATGATATAATGGCAAAAGTGGATACACTTAAATGAGGCGCAACCTCTAACCGTGACCTATTATGAATGATATGTTCTACAATAAGTTATGATGTAATGTTATGCATGCAATTCGTATGATATCTATACCACTTGTACATTTGAAAATAATGTTTAACGCCGAAATGTATGTTTATGACATCTCGTCATATTATAAAATACTTTACAAGTATTTACGTTGAGATGATATCCTACGATAGTCATTTAATGATTCATTTTGAAATTATAACTTTTCGTCGTAAAATAATGTCATTTGACAATTTCATGAAAGTGACTAAACGGCCTTGAAAAGCTAGTCGTAAAATGGTGCACATCGAGTGTTAGGAAACAAACTCAACGGTTTTGGGAAGCTTGAATCATTATCTCAAAGTTTTAGCATTTAAGTTTTTATCCTAGAGGTCTCGATCACGGAGAAAAATATAGATAAAGTATGGTACTTGTGTCCAAATTATTGTTTAAGGTAACTTTCGGCAAAGTTTGAGTGTCCATATTTTATTTGTTACAACTCCGTTTGACGAACGGTTGGACATTTTGGAAAATAGGCTAGGTGAACTTACTTTTACTAGAAGACATCGTTTTCTGAAAAGTACTCTATCAATGTTAAAAGCGACCCTCAACATGGTCATTCGCGGCCGATATTTCTTGGTTATTAGAAAATATATAGTTATACTTATATAAAATAGTTACGGCAACTTTGTTAAATCGCGTGTAATTTAATCGTTACAAGTCCGTTTTCTGCATTTTATATATCCTTAGCTTCGTGTTAAAGTATACTAATATATATTTGATAAGTCGACACATTTTATAACTCTTAAGACTCATTTTTGACTCGTAAAAAGTTAAGAATACATGCTGAATTTTCTGAAACAAATAGTTTTCGTCGTTAAACTTAAAAATAGCATAACTTCTTCGTTATAACTCCGTTTTAACCCGTTCAAGCGGCCACGTTTTCGTTTTAATGTGTATTTTCTAAATATCTAGTCCAAAAATTTTTACCCACTGTCGAGATTTGCAGAATTCACAATTAAGATCAGACCACTATTTATTGTTGCCGAAATGAGTTTTTCTCGCGCAAAACCTATTCTAACCAATTCAAACCAACGCCGAAGCTATTATAATCCTACCATACACCTTCTTAAGGTGTCATGGGTTCCTAGACATCACCAAAAGTGATATGTTTCAAGGAGTAATTATAAGATGATGAATATATATTTATAACACTTAAAAACAATAAAAAGTGGTATAGACATCAATATGACTTGCATATTTTTCTCAAATATGATGAAATGAACATAATATGAATATGAAAGATGAATATGAACATGAAATGCTTACAAGTAACTTGATGAGGTTAAATGAACAAAGGTTAATCCTAAACACCCTAGGTTTTTATTTCAAAACCTTATCTAAGAGCGTGTCTAGATTGTGAATTAACTTGTCTTGAAAAAAATTTATGATCCTTCTTGGTCTCTCTATGATGGCCGGTTCTTATGGGAGAAGAGCAGGAGAGAGTAGTTTTCTTCACACCTTTGATATTATCTAACTATGTGTTGTATGAAGTATAAAAGTAATATAAGTATAAGTGCATAGATATTTAGTACAAAAGGTGGTGTGAGTCATACACCTTAGTCGATATTATGAAAAGAAAAGAGTAGATGTATTTTGTTTTAGCTAACTACTTGAGTATATAAGTAGAAGTGTAGTTAGTTAAGAATTATTAGTAACTTGTGCACATATTTGAGCTTTTAGGGTAGCGTTAACTAAAATTAAATTTTAACGGAGCAAAATAAAATATATTGAAGTCATAAAAATTATAAAAATACAATTCTCGCAAGAATTGAGTGAAATAATAATTGTCGAGTTGAATTTACGAAAACCGTCGTAAATATTTATATATAACAATTTATATACAAAATAAATTTAAAACACCGGGTAAACTAATAATATAATTTTTATGGTCTTAATATGAGTATAAAAATATATCGGGATAAGTTTTGGGAAGTGTCGGATCAATTGTTCAAAATAAATGATCGTACGATAGCGTTTATTTAATAAGAAAAATATACGTTAATGAAATATAAATTTTTCTCCGGGAATGAATAGTAAAATTTTAAAAATGACCGGAAATTGAGAATTGTGACACATACATATATTTGAACCTTGTGGATTGTGTTTGTGTGTTTATGAAAACCAAAATGTTACAGCTACATAACCGTTTCCACCACCATAACTACTTCTCAACAAACTTTGTCTGGTGTTGACCATCGTACTATCACCTGATTCTGTACAAATTGTTTGATTGTGTGTGTTTAGCAGTCAATTAGGATCTTGATTCAGTAATCTTAGGTTTGTAACAATGGCAAGTTCAACCTAAACCCTAATCTGCACGATAACCCTAATAACACCAATCAAGAACCAAATTCATAGAATATGGTGAATGATCCATTACACCTTGCTAGTTCTTATCGTCCTGGAATGAATTTGACAAACACATTGGTCAATGGAGCTAATTTCTTGGTTAGAACAGAACAATCAAAACAGCATTGGGTGCGAAATTGAAATTAGGGTTCATTGATGATACTTCACAAAAACCTGTTTTAACAGATCTATTTATCATAGATGGATTCGTTGTGATTACATGGTGACTTGTTGGATATTGAATTCAATGGTTGCTGAATTGTTTGAATCTTTCCTGTATGCTCAATCTGCAAGAGATTTGTGGAAAGAATTGGAGGAAAGATATGGTCAAAGCAATGGTCCACTCATTTATCATGTTGAAAGGGGGTTGAGTAAGGTTTCACAAGGAAGTTCCACTGTTGCTGCTTATTTCAATAAACTTAAGAGGTTCTGGGATAGTTGCACAAATTAAATGGTGTTCCTGTGCGCAGTTGATGTAGAGTGAGAGAGTGTACTTGTGGTGTGACTGAAAAGTTCTTGGAGATTGATAGCAAGTCTAAGTTGATGCAGTTTTTGATGAGATTGAATCTGTCAGAAATCAGATCTTGTCCATGGATCCATTACCAAATCTCAACAAGGCTTACCATATTGTGCAACAAGTGGAAAAACATAAACAAGTCACTCATCAAGTTAGTGATCCTATTGCTTTCTTTGCTAATAACAATGTTAGGGGGAATTAGAATGTTAGAAGGGATAATAGAAGTGATGGTAGAACTGATGGGAAGAATCAAGGAAATAACAAGAAGAGTTGTACTTTTTGTAATCAAGAAAGTTATGTGGAGAAACGGGGTTATCCTGATTGGTATAATAGGAAAAAGAACAAAATAAGGGGCAAAATGGTTTCACAAGTTTCCTATGATTTCAATTCCTACATGGCCAAGAATACACTATTTGATTTTGAGTTTGAAAATGTTATGCAGAATGGAAAAGTTGAATTTGATCAAAGAATGGTTGTAGCTGTTTGTCAAGAAATGATGAAGATGTTCAAAAGAAAGGGTATTGATTAGGCCAATGTTGCCAGTACTTCAAAACCACATGCATGTACTTTCTTCTATGGTTGCAAGCCTTATAGAGTATATTCTTTTCATGTGTCACTGAATATACTGTTAAAGCACTTGAAATTAGATATAAGGATTGATTGGATTATAGATACTGGGGCTTCTGATCACCTCATCTTAATTTGTTTCATTTTATTAGGATTCTTAAGAAACCAATTAAGATAAGATTGCCTGATGGAACTAGCAAATGGGTAGAAAAAGTTGGTGATGTTCAAATCAATAAGATTTTGACTCTGCACAATGTCTTCTATGTTCTTGATTTTCAAGTTAATCTGCTATCAATAGGAAAATTGCTTAAGACACAATTTCTTATAGTTGCTTTCTTCCCTACCATGTTTGTTTTCCAGGACCCTCCAACTAAAAAGGTTCTTTCAGTTGGAAAAGGTTTTAACAATTTGTACATTTGTAAGCCATCGTTAGCTTCATTTGTCCTTCCTCCTACCTTTGAATTTCCTTTTTTCTCTTCACTTGTTAATAAGGGTGTGCCTAAGACTATTGCATTAGATCATTTCCATGCTAGACTTGGACATACTTCTGTGTTCAAGAAACACATAAATGCTACTCAGTTTTCTTGTGATACTTACTTGTTAGCTAAACAGTCAAGATTACCTTTCCCCATTAGTCATACTAAGTCTCTTGTTGCTTTTGAACTCATATATGTTGACTTATGGGGTCTATACAAATCACATCCTTTAAATGGGGCACACTACTTCTTTATCATAGTTGATGATTTCTCTAGATGTACTTGGACTTATTTTCTTCACACGAAGGATCAAGTTCTATCTATGTTTTCCAACTTTATGGCTTATATTGATAATTACTTCAAAGCTAATCCAAAGTTCTTAAGGTCTGACAATGGGACTGAAATAGTAAATAAGGAGTGTTTGGCATACTTGAGGAAACAAGGAATAGTTCACCAAAAGTCTATGGTGTATACACTACAGCAAGTGCCCTAAAGTTTCATTCTAATTTGCCTGATAAGTTTTGGGGTGATTGTGTTTTAACAACTACTTATTTGATTAACAAAATGCATATGAAAATATTGGACTGGAAAAACTCCTTTTGAAATATTACATGGGGTTTCTCCTAGTTATGATCATTTAAGAGTCATAGGTTGTCTGTGTTTTGCAACCATCCCAAAGCCTCACAAGGATAAATTTGGGCCTAGAAGCATTAAGTGCGTGTTGATTGGGTATCCACCTGGTCAAAAGGGGTATAAGCTGTATAGTATTAAGACTCATGAAGTGTTCAGTAGTAGAGATGTGACTTTTCAAGAGACAGTTTTTCCATTTAAAAAGGATGTTGCAGCCCCTACATCGTCTCCAATTACTCAACAATGGCCTTCTGAGAAGATTGTAGAGGATGATTGTTGAGTACCTTGTTATGTTCCAACACTCATGCTAATAATTCTACTGAACCAAACACCCATGAAGATGTTCCAATTGCTAGTCATGTTTCTGGTGCTTCAACAACTGGTCATGCTCCTCTTAGAAGGTCATCTAAAATAGTTGCACAACCAGCTTGGCTGAAAAATTTTGTTACTACCAAACATAGGTTTGGTCTTGCCACTACTAATACACCCAAACAGCATGCTTATCCATTATTTCAATAAGCAGACTTCCAATACTATCCTAATGAATATGTAGGATCTTTGGCTCATGTTTTGGCATCTTTAGAACCAGTTTCCTGTGCCCAAGCAACTTCCGATCCTATGTGGGTTGAAGCCATGAATAAGGAGTTGCATGCTCTTGATGTTAATGAGACTTGGGAAGTAACTGAGCTACCAAATGGCCATAAAGCTATTTCTTCCAAACGGGTATTCAAGATTAAGTATAATCCAAATGGAACAGTGGAAAGGTACAAAGCTAGACTGATAATAAGAGGTTTTGACCAAAAGGAAGGGGTGTATTATAAGCATACTTTTTCTCCTGTGGCAAAGACTGCAACTGTGAGGGTGTTGATTGCCATTGCAATAACAAAGGGGTGGCCATTACATCAGTTAGACATAAATAATTCTTTCCTTCATGGTTTTGTGGATGAAGAATCAATATGTATCCTCCTGAAGGATATACTAAAGCTGCACCAGGTCAAGTCTACAAGCTAAAAAAGTCCCTTTATGGTCTTAAACAAGCCTCAAGGCAGTGGAACTAAGAGCTTTCAAAGTTTTTAGTCTATTTGGGTTTCTTACAATCAAAGCACGGCTATTTTTTGTTTGTAAAGGCACAAGGTGAATCATTCATAGTGGCTTTAGTTTATGTGGATGACATTTTGATAACTGGAAACTCTACACAAGACTTTGCAGATACCAAAAAGGTTTTGAATAAAAAAATCGCCATTAAGGATTTGGGTCTAGCCTGATATTTTTGGGAATTAAGCTTTGTAACACAAAACATGGTACTTATCTTCATCAAAGAAAGTATTTCCTAGATTTACTCAATGATGTAGGGCTAACAGCAGCAAAACCAACATCATTCCCTTTACCACAAAACATGAAGTTGTCATTGAATAAAGGAAATTTGATAAGTGATCCTATATCATATATAAGACTGGTTGGAAGGCTTTTGTACTTGTTAATGACTAGACCAGATATCTCCTATGCAGTTCAATACTTAATCCAATTTGTTTTAGCTCCCAAGGAACCTCATTTGCAGGCTGATATGCAATAAGATATTTGAAAGGTTCTGTTAATAAGGGCTTATTATATCTTCCTCAAAGCAATTTAAAGGTTGCAGGCTTCTCTGATGCTGATTGGCATCATGTCTGATGACTAGGAAGTCTCTCACATGTTATTGTATATTTTTGGGGCATTCAATGGTGTCATGGAAGACCAAGAAACAAGCCATGGTTTCAAGATGATCCACAGAGGCAGAATACAGAAGCATGGCTACAACTACATGTGAATTAGTATGGCTGACCTATTTTTTGAAGGATCTACACATTCCTGTTCAAGTGTCAATTACTTTGTTTTGTGATAATAAAGTTACTTAGCAAATAACAGATAATACATGTTATCATGAATGAACCAATCATTTGGATATTGACAGCCATTTTACAAGAGATAAAGTACAAGATGGTTTCTTACAACTGGCTACATACCAACTCATTTACAACTTGCAGACATTATGACAAAGCATTGGGAGGTTATCAACAATCTTTCTTAGGTGACAAGTTGGGCTTTCAAGAAGTTCCAACGTGAGGGGAGGATGAAGAATATAAAAAGTCTTTGACAAGTAAAGCAAAGTACAAAGACTAGAAATGTAACTATTTGAAAGCTAGTTGATAGCACTTATTGTTTTCCCTCTTTCCCCTGTATATAAACTCAATTCACTTTCATTTTTATTTGTAACTTTGTAATCATTTCAGTTTTAAAATGATACAATTTGCTTCCCCTACTACATTTGATAGTTCACATTTAGATATTATGTTTTTTAGCAAGTCTGATGACAATCATGTTTCTCGATGTTAGTGAGGTAATTAACGATGTTCTTAGTAAGAATGGGAATCTTTTTTTTTTATTTTATTTTTTATTTTTTTTTAAATTAAGAATTTTGTTATTGTAATACCTAAAAAACTTAGCACAACGTTATGTATCTTAAAAATTTTATTTATTTACATATTGTTAGAGGTTATATATGAATGTCAAGGATGTACTTTCAAGTATTTGTTGTTAGGTGCTTGTACTTTAGACACAAATGACCTTTTACGAAACCAAAGGCAGACAATATACGCAAAAAGGGTTATCGAACGGATCCTTAAATATCCAACACATATTGTTAAAAACAGCTGATGCGCCTTTTGTGCTTGCGTATATAAGTATATATATGTACTTTTATGTAGGTAGTGAAAAAGTTATTATCATTGAGGATAAGCTCTTTTAAGGCCGTTTAAGAGAGAAGATAGTTTTGTTCATGAAACACCAGAGGAGTTGTGTTAACTTCATAAAAAAATGTCCTTATACTTGGCCGACAGGGGGACTGAACTCGCCATATTATCCTATAGTATTCTCTTATGTTTTTCATCTTTTATATAATAAATCAAAACCTCAACTTCAGACTTTCGTATTTCAAAAAATTCCAACTATTTATTATTAAGTAATAATTTAATTATGAGCTTATTTTAATTTAAATATGGTTAGTAGAAAAACCTTAAATATTTCTTAATTTGACATAAAAAATCTTATAATTTCGTTTTAATATATTAGAGAGATAGAAAAAAATGAAAAATACACATGTACTAAACTGTTCGTTCTCAATAGTTAAGGACTAGATTGAAAATTGTGAAGAAAAAACCGGACCTCAAAAACTCATTCCTTAATTCCTAAAAATCAGCAACACCACATCTTATGGCGATCGATGAAATCAGTTTTAGGATGAAGGTAAATTCGATTTTAGATCTTCTTCTTCGATTCATAATTATTTTCATCACTGTAATTTGATTTCCTTTTAATAAAATTTGGATTTCATTGAATCCACTGTAACAAAATATTAAAATTCAATAACCTTCAATTACTTTCAAAGTTTAATCAAAACACTCTTTGACTGTTAATGTTCGTTAAAGAGATAACTGAAAGTGTGTGCTTAAAATCAAACTTCATGTGTGAACTGTTACATGCAAGAAAAGTGTTTGACAATGGTACCTACGTAATTACCTACTAAGTATTCATAATATTTCATAATAAAATAGGCCAAGGGTAGGTGCATTCAGGTACATCATAGCTATACCAATAGTTTTTCAGGGTTGACAGTAGTAGTCACATTAATGATAAGTACATGTTAAATGAATTCAACCCGTTTAACAGAAAGTGGTTCTTTTGGGGTCAAATGCACCCACATTTTGTGCTAAGTAATCTTTCATTAAGTTAAGTCTCTTACATGGATTTCTTTTTGTTTAATTGGTAAATGGTATAAGCATGTTGCATTTATGTGATATTAAAGATAAACAAATCTAAGATCTGGAGTTGTAAAAACCAACCATGTGATTATGGTGTTCTTTTGTAACCTATATGCAGTTGTTTTTTGATGTAGTATAAATAGTTGATATCTATGTTATCATGTCCTTGACAGTTCCTGTTTTAGTTTAAAGGTTACATTGCTATTAGCGTGTTTGTCTCGAAGTAATGTTAAATATTACAAAATGGGTGAAGACACAAGTTTCGATATTTCTTAGGTTTTTCATACTCTTGGACTAGAATGTAATTTTTTATAAAACTGCAGAAATCCTTATACAAAACGAATTTATATTGTATTAAAATTCCTAAAAGCCCACAAAAATACTTAAACCTTATATATACTCAATTTAATGGCCAGTTTGTTTATTCGACATATAATTCATCAGAAGAACGCTCTGCAGTTAACATCACTTTGCATGTATTAAGCTTTACCGTTCACATTTTGCACATGTGAGTTTCCTGCAGTTTGCTTAGTGTTAGGTCACCATATTGTAACACAATCATCAATATGTAAGAAAGAGATAAAGGAAAGATCAGATGAACACAAACACAATATACACGAATAAGAATGAAAGAAAGTTATGCGTAGGTATTAATGAAATGTGAACAACCAACCTTCAAATGAAGGTTTACATGTGCTTATATATGGAAAGGAACTAAGGCAACACACCAAGTTCCCTTCCTTCCTTATTGGATATGGGCCAAGTCTTATGGGCTTTCTACAAAAGCCTTGCCTTTAATACAAACATAAAAGCCTAATTAAGCAACCTATTACATGTTAATTACAAACACTTGAAATGTGTTTAGGAGTGATTCCAAAAATCTCCCCCTAAGTGTTGGTAATTAATGACTTAAGTAATCTTTAAACGTTGTTGGTGCTGATGTAATAGTTGCTTTGACGTCTTCTGACATTCTTCTTTCTTGTGAGAAGAAGTGCCTTGATTCTAACAATCTCCCCAGTGTGCGGATCTTGTTTTCTTTGAAGTTTTCAGCTTCGACGTCTTCATTTGTCTTTGTTCTTTGTTCTGGTGTGGATATGGTGATGTTATGTTGTGGTAATCTGCATCAGGTCCACTTCGTTGCTCAGGTGTCTCCACTTCCTTCTCCAACATGCTCACACGTTCTTTAACGTTGGGTTTCAGTGTTGATGTAGTTCTCTTTAGTCTTTAAACTTTGTAGATTCTTTGGCTTTGACAAAGAATCATTCTGACTTTTGTGTTGCCTTTTGAGAGAACTTCAATTAATGTTGTTGTTGGTATGAGCATGTGGAGAATCTGCACGATCATCTCCCAGGAGCATCCATAAGAAGAAAACATAAGAATTGGTTAGTGATAAACACCAATCGATCATTGTGGTCGTTTCTTAAAGAGTTGACCACTACGATTGTTCTTCTGATGAATGTCTTGATTCCATTCACCTTGGTCGGGCGAATCAGCCGTTCGAATCCCATAAGGGACAGTTGGCATTACATTGAACAAGTTCAAGTAATGACCCACATTTTCAGGACTCGATTCTTGAAAGGAATCTCCTTAGCGGGATTTCCAGCACTTACAAGTTCGAACTTCGAGTGTGTTAACAGCATAGTGTGAAAACACATCTCTAATTCCAGCAAAGGCTGTTCCTAAACTGGAGTCCTCAAGTAGGATAACACGATGTACCGAAGTACAACTACAGTTCAGGTGAGTCGCTGAGGTACACCGAAGCATCACCCTATGACTGTAGACCGTTTGAGACAACATTAAGCGTAACCCACAAGGAATTACCGAAGTGACCTGCTGTCAGGGCTGTTTGATGTTGACCCTGGCAGGAGTTTCCATTCAATCACTGAGGATCACAGTTGTGAACAGACAGATTGCTAAGATCTGTGAAGGACTCTAGAATGTATCACTTGCGTCCTTATTGTTGAACGACAAGTGATGAAATGTCAAGTGTATCTAAGAGATCTTTTGATGAATCTCGTGGCTCTAGACTCAATAGTGCGCTTTGGTTTTCCTGAGCGGAGACTAGGGAGAAGGTCTCCTTCTTCAATACTAGCAATCTCTAAGAGAAAGCTGATAGTTCACGTAAGGTTCCCTGTGAGAATGAAACAAGCTTCTGTTGAGAGAAACTTGAGTGGCTAAGAAGGTTTAGTGCATGCGTCACTGGGTCCATGACGACTTTAATCTTCAATACCAGTGTCATCAAGTGACAACCAGTAGCATATGAATTGAACCCGGTGTCTGCCCTAAGTTGAATAATCTGGAGGGCTATTTCTTTTCACCCTTTCCATTACATTTCTTTTTAATTCTTCAACTCCTTCTTTCTCCGATTTTCATTTTCTCCTTTTTATAATCATACCTAAGGACTTCTAAATTCTAACTATTTGTGGTGTCCTTGGGTAGATCCCTCCGGTTCTGGCGGATCATAGGACGGTTATTCGTAACCTTAGTCACCTTATAACTCCATGACTAACCTGTGTTGCCATAAAACGATTTTCTTGAAAATCTCTCAAAGTGTTTGTGAGTAAAAACATTTTGTACCATTGTGAGAGTTTTTAACATTTGCAGAAATATTCCCCCTCCACACGTGCTTAAGTGTTTTGACAGAAATCTGCACGGTGAGAGAAGAGCGCGCATTTTTGAATTGATCGACTCAAGATAGACAATTCCCCGTGAGACATGGTTACGTTGCATAGTTAAAAAGTTACATTGTCAGCTTTTAGGTGACAACTAGCTCTAATAACTACCTTGAAGGTGTGGACAAACCTCGAAAGGTTGTCAAACCCGTCAAAGTTCATGTCTATCAAGAGTTTCTCGAATAGGTACAATCTACTCGGATAAGTCTTGGAAGACAAATCTTTTCGATGTATGACAGTTCAGATCTCGTCAATTCATGGGTTAAGTCTTTAGCACAAAGATTCAATCATTTTCACAACATATTTGTATCACACAATTTTTCTCCCCCTCAAAAATGGCATATCAATGTTATTTTTGACGAAATTTTGATATCGAATATGTCCATTTTGAGTTTTGTGGGAAGATTTCCACGAAGAATCAATTTGTGAACAAATATTTTAGCAAGTACTCCCCCTCAACAAGTAATACTAACTTTTGAGGTTTTGAAAAACATAAGGGGAAGTACGTGTTCTTTTGAGCAAAACTTTGAAAAATGAAAGTTTTGATAAGTTTTACTCAAAAGTAAGAAGTTTTCGCTCCTTTTATAAGGATTGTGGCACAGAAGCGTACCACAGGGTCCTTTCATTACAAGTACGGGTTGTACACTGTTATGTGTGCACAAGCCATTGTCAAATAAATACAGATCAAAATATCCAAATATCTATCAAGAAAGAAATTAAGGAGTACCAGGCAGTCCGTCAATAATACCGGGAGTTCTCTCTGGACGTGGATAGCCCGTAAAAGAGATACTCGGTCGTCCACCCATGAAGCTCTCCAAAGTCCTTATCTGATCGCGACGAAACAACCTTTCATCAATCCTTGTGATGATTTTCTTCACATCCCTCTTTTCCCGAGAATTCCACCGTTTCTTTGACCTAATGCCTTCATGAATCTCCTTTAACCGATATGCTAACCCGTCACGAACCTTGTTCAAAGTGTGATCACCAAACTTGTGAAGCTCATTGCACGCCATGAAGCAATTATGGTGAAGTTCACTGCGGTAAACTACTCCAAACTTTGGTTTCTTGAGGATGGTGTACTGAGCGAGTTGGTTGATGTCGGGAAGGTTTAGCAGTGGTTTGGTGAGATTAACACGTTTTTGGTATGATTCCACGGAAAGTTGAAGGTCTTCAACACGTTCCTGGATAACGATGCTTCTGATGAATATCAGCAATGACTTGATGTACTGGAGCTGGATGTTGGTGGAGAATTGTCGCATTCGACCTTGTACCTTAGCAAGATACATGTCTTCAATGTCATTGAGTGACAATCTCGGAAAATCCGCTTCAGTAAAGTCATATTCCTGTTCGTCTTGGCGTTTGACTACGATTTTCTTCAGGAATGAGTAGTCCCACTTAGTAGACAGGCTAACATGCATTATAGCAACGATCAATTGGTCACTGTACACCTCTTTGTTAGATTTGAGTACTTGGCAGCTTCTGTAGTAGAGTCTTCTTCGTTCAGGCCAGTGATGAATTCCATACAGTGCATCGAGGTCATAACTAACCACATTATCAACGAACATTCGTGTAGCTTCTTCCTTGATGGCAACATTATTGGAGAAGACTGCTGCCGGGATGGGGAAGGTGAGTGAGGTAGCGTATTTCTTGCTAACATCGCTACCATGTTGAAGGAATTCCAGGTCATTGTTGAAGAAGTACCGGTAGGGAATCCATTGTTGATCAGGTCGACCAATGGTGGGTAGTGGCTTGGTCCAGTCAGTGTAGTAAGGAGCCTTGTCAGGTCTGGTGAAGTCGATGTTTGATTCAGGATTGAGCCAATCAATATTGTTGGACATGGCTCGTGCTATGTTGTCGAGATGATATTCGACTTCAATGGCACTGTCGGAGCTGTCCTTTAGCAGTTGAAATGCATCGTTCTTGATTCGTCTTAACTCTGCTTTCCTCATCTTCTTCACTTTAAACTTTTCTTGAATGATCTTGACATTCTCCATTGTTCGACCATCTACCAGTTCTTGGCCTTCCGGTAATTGAGGGGTTGCATCAACAAGCTTGGAGAACCATTCGTATTCTTCAGTGTCGTCTTCATCTAACCAAGGTACAACTGTAGTAGACTTTTTCTTCTGTGGCTTGGAGGACGATGCTTGTTGGTGCTTGGTTGATGTTGTTGATGAGGGCGGCTGTTGGGGCTCAGGAGGCTCTTCGTCATCACCACCGGTGTATTCGAAATGGTCACCAGTTTTATCCGTTGGTGGTGGAGACTCAGAGTCATGAGGTTTGTCGCTAGCAGGAGGAAGTTGTGAAGATCTTCTGGTGGTGGTGGTCCTTTGGGGTGGTGGAGGCATAGATGTGGATTCGTCAGTTTTCTTTTTGCATTTTGGCTCAGAATCCTTGTTTGCATCATCGTCATTTCTTGGTCGCTTAGCCCTTTCAGCTGACTCTTTAAACGACGTTTTGAGTTGATATTCCAGTAATGCCTCAAAAATTTTAGCTTCGTCAGAAGTAAATGTTGCAGATGGTTGAGACATTTTCATAACCAGCTTGGAGATCAATTCCGCATCAGAGACAACCGGAGACGGGACTGGTTCGATTTCCATAACAGCAGGGGTATTAGCCAGTGTATGCTTGACCAAATACATGAGATGTGGAAAGAGTTGTCTGGCGAACATCTCTCTTGTAACTCCAGGGACAGTGTCGAGAAGGAACTTGTGAGTGTAGTCCCTTGTCGTCTTGTCCATTTCCCCTTGGATATCTCGATTGAGAAACTGCTGGATTTGTTCTCTTTCATCCGAAAACTCGTTTATCACGTTCTGAAGTAGAATGACTGTGTCCGCATGCTGATTCAGTTTCTTGTTACCAACGTTGCGTTTCCTTGCTTGTCTGACAGCTTTGACAATCTTTGTTTTTGCACGTGATGCCCAAGTATCGGTTGGTTTCTTGACGGATTTGGATGTGGATCTGGTGGTAGCATATTTGGATGGTGGTGGTGAAGAATGAGATCAAGAATCTGATGAAGATGAGTGATGAGATGGATCTGGGTCTTTTGGTGGCTCAGAAGTTCCTTCAGGGTTGTGATCAGGATTATCTAGGAGATAATTATCAGCTTCTTCGTGAGCTTTAGCCTCTTCTTCTGCGTTTACCCTAGCCTCTTCTTTAGCTTTAGCTCGAGCTTCCTCTTCAGCTCTTTCCCTAGCAGCTTCCTCAATGTCTTCATCAGTTATCTTTTCATCCTTCTCCTTTTCCTCTTCTTCAAAATCAAAGATGATTTCATCTTCTTGCTGTTGTTGCTCTGTTGATTTGTGAGTGGTGGTACCAGTTGCCTTATCGGGTTGATTAACCGCATCGAAAACTAGTGTGGTTAGTTCATCACCACTTGAACCTCCAGGGCCACGAGTTTGTTGAAGGTTAAATTTTGTAGCAGCATGCTGAATCCTTAGATGCTTCAGTGTTTTGTGGTAGTCTTTCTCCTCATCCCTTGGTTCTTCATCTGAACTCTCCTCTTCTTCATGATCTGCAACTGGAGTTTTACCCTTGTCTGATTTGGGACTAGTTGGCTTGTCAGCAATCTTTAGTGATATTGTATCATCAGTAACAGACTCTGAGTAGTGAACCTCCTCATCAGTTTCAGTATCCTCGGAGTCTTGATCCTCTAATTTAGGTGTCGGTTTAGGAGTAGGAATGGCACCCTCAGATGGAACTTTTCTTTTTCGTGGAGGATTCCTCTTAGGATACTTACGGGCACTCCCAGTGCTTGCAACACTTCCAGCACTGCCCGATCTTCTGGTCTTCTTAACTGGTATGGCGGAAGAATTTTCATCCATGAATCCGACTTTGCCTAAGGCCACTGCTTCTTGGTATCGTGAATATGATTGAAGACTTATAATGTCATCAGTGAGTAGGCAGTCAATCAGTACTACACCTTGTTTCTTTGTTGATGAGTCTTTAAATCTTACAACATTTAATGTAGCCTCAAACAACGCAGAATGGTGGTTGGGGTCATCAAGCCTCAAGGGAATGTCCAGATTATTCCCGAGTATCTTCTGGATCAACAACTTTGTATATCTGATAAAAGGAACCTTTGTGCCAGGCTTCTTGAGGTGAGACATCATGTCTTCCCAGATCAGACTTGTATAGTTGATGTGCATCTTGTTGACCATGCCCCAGAAGATTTACAGGTGCATTAGTTTCGGATGTTCATGACCGCTGTCTCTTCCGGAAACAAACTTAGCGATCATGATGTATAAAGTTCTCCACGGCTGTGGAATATTCTTTAAGTCGACCGAAGAAGGCTTCGCAATGATTCCTGCAGCTTCATCATAGCCAATATCGACCATAAATTGTAGTGTAGCCTCTTCAGTTGGAATTGGCACATACTCAGCAGGCTAGATAGCAGGGAGCAGAAGAATTGCTCGTAAATCAGCAACAGTGACGGTGACTTGTTTATCGTTGAGAGTCACTGTAACAGCATCTTGACCATCAATTTTCTTCATTGTGTTCCAGAACTGATGAATATAAATCTCTGGTACAGTTGTTGTGTTGGTGAGCATGTTGTTGTAGGGATGAGTATTAAGAATATCCACTGCAACTCGGCAAGAGGATTCAGAGCAGGTGAAGTTATCAAAATCAACCTTGAGATTGTTCTTTCCAAGCTTCATACTATAACCAGTTGGGAATATGTCTTCCATTGTGAGCTCGTTTGGTGCGTTAACGTTTTCCATGGTGATGTCCATATCGTGATCTGAAAGATATTGAGCCAAAATAACCAACATATCGAAATACATTATGTTAGTCAAAAGTTGATTTTATTGTCCAATTATTGAATATGTTATATTAATGAATGTTACGAGTCCAATGTCACTTGTTGTCTAACAGTCCAAAGTTTTCGTGATAAGTTATGTGAGTATATTAATTTTGAATTTTAAAATCCAAATTTTCACTCATTCACACAACATTTTAACAATTATAGCTTATTAGTGACAAATTGGGCTTGTGACGTTATGAGTAACTTATTTACAAGTTTGTACGCGTAAAAATTCATAAGTAAAGTTAAAGTTTTAGCTTAAGCGTAAGAATGTAAGCTTATGCGTAAACATTGTGTAACCATACGCGTAGACTTAAGCTTATGCGTTGGAGTCCATCTTACGCATAGGAAAAAGCTCTTGGCATAAGGCTTACGCGTAAGCGTAGGTTGAGACTTACGCGTAAGGTTTACTCGTAAGAGCAAACCTTATGCGTAAGAAACCAATTTTACGCATATCCTTCAGAGGATACGCGTAGTCCCTTTGTAGACCCTGATGCGTAAAGGTTACGCGTAAGATTTCTCTTATGCGTAAAGGCTACGCATAAGGTGATCCTTAAGCGTATGTCCAATTTTACCCTTGATTCTGATTTTGCACGCTTAAAACCTAAAATAAATCATTCATAACATTTCAATTAACACTTTATTCAACCTCTTTAAAAATCACATGTTATCTCAAGTTGATAATGGTTACGCGTAAAATTAGCATAAGCGTAAAGTTAAACCCTAAGGATTCCAATCCTACGCCTAAACAATCTAACCATGTAATCTCTACCAAATGATTTTTGGGATGCCATAGGAGCCATATGAGATTAATGAAACAAGTTTTAACATCTAAATCCACCTGAATCAAAAGTACCCATTTATACGAATACTTAAACCCTAAAATTAAATTTCACCATTATAATGTTTCTGGGTGAGATTCAAAGGATTCTTAGGTTAATTAAGCATGTAACAAACATCTTTCAAGCCTCTAATTGTCGTTAAACACTCACAAAAGAAAACACCCAATTTCACGCATAAACCCTAAAATTTGAAAAGTGATTTAAAAACGTTTCTGAGTTGGATTTCTTGATGAAAATGGTTTTAAAACTTGATATTTACTTTGAAAACACAACCCATTTCAACAGAATCAACCCAAAATGATTCCTAGTTTATACGCTTATGCGTTAAACTAAAATCATTCATAGGTGAAAATCAATCCGTTGGATTTGCAAACGATTTAAAACCTATGTTTGAAATTACGCCAAGAAAAACACTTACAAATTTGAAGTTTATAACACGGATTTGAGGATGAATTTTGGGGCATAGATGATGTAGTTGAAGTATTAAATGTTTGAAATAAATGTAACTGAAATTAGGTGAAAGGGTTTTGTAAAAAATTAAGTTTAAACATTTGACAAGTATGGCCCCTCCACCTCAACTATTTTCATCCATAGCCCACAACTTCCATTTTGGTTAAGCAATAAGTGAAAGTTTGGAAAGAAACTTGACGACACTCCCCCTTGACTTTAAAAATTTTGAACTTTTACAAATTTGAGTCCAAGGAGTGTTAAGAAACAAGAAACATATCCACCATTATCAAAGATACAACCAATAATTGGGAAACATGCAAGTACAAGATTTTATGAAACATAAAATATTTACTTTCTCCCCCTCAATACTTGACTGTGAAAATATTGAATTGTTTGAAAGAGTAAAGTGTTGACGGAAGATTTGTACTTGCAATGTTGAAAGAAATTTAGATAGAAGAATATTTTTGTGTTTTATAACATTTTATAGTTTTCTGTTTTTGTTTTTGAGAAAATATTTACAAAAGAGGTTTTGGTGTTTGATTGGTTAAGAATGTGTCAAAAGTTCGTCCAGTTCCTCTGGAGTCAAACACCGCATACCAATCCGATGGATCAACTCAGTAAACCTAGCAGGAGCTAAGGCTTTGGTGAGAAGGTCCGCCAGTTGGTGTTCAGTACCCACAAAATATAATTCAACGGTACCCTTTTCCACATGCTCCTTTATGAAATGATATCGAAGATCGATGTACTTGGACTTCGAATGTTAGACAGAGTTTTACGAGATCGCAATAGCACTTCGATTGTCGCAGTACATCGGGATTCTGTCAAATACTTAACCCTAGTCTTTGAGTTGTGTTCTCATCCAAATGACTTGAGCACAACACGCCGACATGGCTACATATTCTGCTTCGGTTGAGGACAGCGATGTACAATCATGCTTCTTCGATTGCCATGACACCAGTTTATCACCAAGAAATTGTAGAGCACCTGAAGTACTTTTCCGAGAATCTAAGCAACCTGCGTAATCAGCGTCTGAAAAAGCTATTAGTTCAAAACCAGAATCCTTCGGATACCAGATTCCTAAATTAATGGTTCCCTTGATGTATCGGAGGATTCTTTTAGCCTCAGAGAGGTGAGTTTCAGTTGGTCTCATTTGATAACGGGAGCAAAGATATACAGCAAATACAATATCAGATCTGCTGGCTGTTAGATACATGAGTGACCCAATAATACTTCGGTATTTGGTAGGGTCAACCAATTTCCCATGCAAATCAGCATCCAGTTTCATGGTATGTGCCATAGGTGTGGCAAAGGTATCACAGTTTTTCATTCCATGTTTGTTTAAAATTTCAAGAGCATATTTGGACTGACTAAGAAAAATACCATGGGGTGATTGATGAACTTGCAGTCCTAGAAAGAACGTAAGTTCACCCATCATGGACATTTCAAAGTGTTTTTTCATAAGTTTTGAAAATTCGTTTGAGTACTTTTTATGTGTTGACCCAAAAATGATGTCATCCACATAGATTTGAACGATTAAAATGTGAGCCCCGTGATATTGAATGAAAAGTGTTGGGTCGACCGATCCTTTAGTGAAATTATTGGCAATGAGAAAAGATGATAACTTATCATACCACGCCCGAGGGGCTTGTTTAAGACCGTAGAGAGCCTTTTTCAGTTTGAAGACGTGATTTGGGAACTCTGGATCAACAAATCCTTCCGGCTGACTAACATATACCGTTTCCTTCAGTTGACCATTCAGAAAAGCGGTTTTTACATCCATCTGATAGACTGTGATGTGCATGTGAGCCGCAAATGCCAGAAAGATCCGTACAGCCTCAAGTCTAGCAACTGGTGCGAATGATTCCTCGAAGTCAATCCCCTCTTCTTGTCTATAACCCTTAGCCACCAGACGTGACTTATTTCTGATAACCGTACCTTCAGCATCCAACTTGTTTTTCCAAATCCATTTAAGACCAATAACATATACCCCGGTTGGTTTTTCAACCAATTCCCATACTTCAAGACGTTTAAACTGGTTAAGTTCTTCTTGCATGGATTCAATCCAGTTGGCATAAGTCATTGCTTCTTTAATGTTTTTGGGTTCAGATTAGCAAACGGTAAGTGCATAAATGCAATGTTCACCGTCAGTCTGAAGGCGTTACCGAGTTACGACTGGTTGATTCGGGTTTCCAATGATGTTCACAAGAGGATGGTCTTTTGTCTAACGATGTATGGAGGGTTGATGTTGATATACATTGTGCAGATTAGGAGGATTCAAATGGCTTGTGGATGATTCCGCAACATCAGAAGTGGCAGTTTCATTAGCAAAAGGATTGAAGAACGCATTTGGATCATAATCTGCAGGTGTAGGTACTACTTGGTTCAGAAGATCATCAGCTGGTTCAGCGTCATTGGATTCGATTTGTTCGGCTGTTGTTGTAGAATCAATTGGAGGTGCTTCTTCAACAGTTGTTGTTGTTTCAGGTGTATCAGGTATTGGATTATTATAAGGTTGAGCAGCGGAAAGATTTGATACATCTGGAGCACGTTGATCAAGATCATCACTAAACAGAGGAGTAAATAGCTGTTCCATTTGACAACGAGTAAGTTGTAGGCTTGGTGCAGCTGATGATGGGTTTTGGGGGAAGTTTAGATGGTTATGTCCGTGTTCCAAGCTGTTTTGCTCAGAAGCCATTTATGTAAGCTCATCGAAATTGGCATGAATCATTTCCATAATCTCCCTTGTACGACGTTTCCAGATCCGGTAACCCTTAGAGTTTTCACAGTATCCAACGAAGACTCCAATGTCAGCTTTAGCCTTGAGCTTACCAAAGTCATCACGATCATTATTTGGGTAACAAAGGGATCCAAATACATGAAAGTGTTTTAAATTCGGTTTGCGGTTGTGGATAAGCTCATAAGGTGTTTTGTTGTGGAGTTTGGTAATCATTGAACGGTTCTGAGTGTAGCATGCAGTTGACACGGCTTCAGCCCACAAGTAATCTGGAAGTTTGCATTTATCAACATCGTTCTTGCAGCTTCCACTAACGTACGGTTTCGTCTTTCAACAACTCTGTTTTGTTCTGGTGTTCGTGCAATGGATGTTTGATGCTCAATTCCCACTTTCTCATAATAATCACGAAGAGTTTGATTCACAAATTCAGTCCCTTTATCTGTTTAAATTTGTCTGACAGTATTCCGGAGTTGAACTTGAATTTTCGTGAGAAAGGTGATGATCATCTGTGGAGCTTGATCTTTACTTCGAAGAAAATTAACCCAAGTCCATCTTGAGTAGTCATCGACAATTACCAAGATGTAGCATTTGTCTTTAATCGTCTGCACACGCATCGGACCACACAAATCCATGTGAAGAAGATGAAGCACATGCTGTGAGTTGTGTTCCACCTTTGAAGGAAAGTGAGCACGAGTGCTTTTCCCTTGTTCACAAGCTAAGCATAGGTGATCTTTAGAATACCGAAATATTAGGAGACCTTCAACAAGTTTGTAACATGCAAGATTGGTTATGGTTTGAAAGTTTAAGTGTGAAAGACGACGGTGCCATAGCCAAGATTTTGTAGATGTTGCCTTAGAAAGTAGACAGATGGGAGATGAAGCACTCATGTCTTGCACTGAGATTGTATAAAGACTTGATGTGCGGTTTCCAGACATAAGATCGTTTCCTTGTAGATCACGAATGAAACAAGTTTTCTCCCGAAAAGCAACTTCCAAATCTCCATCACAAAATTGACCAACTGAGAAGAGATTGTGACTGAGACCTTCCACATAATAAACCCTGCTAATTTCGATGTTTCCATTGATGTAATCTCCGTAGCCCATGATAGCTGCGAAGTGATCATTCCCGAACCTGACAGTGCCAATGAACTTTGAAACAAAGTTTGATAACAGTTTGAGATTGCCTGTCATGTGCCGGGAACATCCGCTATCAACAATCCATAGGATGATATGTATCACCTACATTACACACAGACAACACAGGTGGAATAGAAGTAGAGGTGGAACCCGAATAGTTAGAGGGCTCCGTTACAGTTACAGACGACACACACATGTTAATGATTTTGGGAATCCATTTAAATCCAAGTGTATTATGTAACCATTTCTGCCATCTCCAACTAGTCTTAGCTTTGGTCTTAGTATATGCACTAGGTGATAAGTTCTTCCTAGGAGGTGAAGGGGGTTCTATGGATACATCAATGGTCGTAGTAGAAACATTAGTAGGCGGTTTACCTAGCACAGACTTAGAAGCATTAGTGGGCCTAGAGGTATGTCGTTTCTATTGTTCTGCTTACGAGATAAGATAGCATTAGCAACACATTTATCATGACAACCAGAAAACATGCTTTTATGACAACCAACACAAGATGCTTCAAAAAAAACATTCAAAGTACTTAAAGGTTCAGCATTCGTTACATCACTTTTTCTATTACATTTGTCTAACGCAATGTCTAAAGTGTGTGCAACATGAGTCTTATTCAAAGTCCTAAGGTGTTCTTCTACTTCAGAGGTCTTTATTATTCTTTTCTTACGTCGTAACTTCCTATTCTTCCTTGATATGCTCTTAAGCTGTGAAGTGCTAGTGTTGGGAAAAGAGGCAACTATCCCTGTTTCAGTTGAAAGAAGCACATTAGTATCTTGTGGTTTGTCATTAGGCGTTCTAGTGTCAATTTTAAACATTCCTGGGGCAAGTGCATTAGTGTTACTAATCTTATCTTGCTTAAGTTTCACCAACTCCGCTTTTAAGTCATGGATAGTGTGTAACAAATCTTGATTTTCAGAGCGAGTGTCTCCATTATTTCGTAAAACTTCTATGGTATAAGCAAGATGATCATCAGCATCTTTTGACGCTTGAGCACGAGTCTTTTTAAGTAAATCAAATATGACACCATATTCAGTTTTCACTTTGGCAATTTCTTGTTCATATTTTGAAAATTAACACTTTAAAGACACGTTTGCAGCATCCAGTTGTTCTATTTTTGGATTAGGAGATTTTGAACGCAACTGGTTGATTTTGTTTTGCAAAGCAAGTTCACGATTTTGACAATCTTTTTGACACCATTGAAGACGACTTTTTGCATTGGAAATCTCATTTAACAATCGCTCATTTTTTATTTTTAAAGACTTGATTTGTGACACATTATCGGTATACGCAACATTTTCAACAAAATCAACAGAATCAGCAGCGATATAATCAAATGCATATGCAACAAAATGTAATAACACAACATTAATGGTATCAGCACAGATAACATCTTCCAAGAGTCGGTCGACATGAATTCTTAACATTTTCTTTTTACGTTTAGTATTAGAAATCGATGTTTCTGTTTGCTCGAAAACTGTTTTCATAAGCCCAATCTCCTTTTAAAATTCCCGTTCCTAATAGATTGCACACATTTTTAAATTTCGGACATGTGGTAAAAGCCCTTTCTGAAAAATATCTCTTTGTTATCGCGCAAATGGCGATTGAAAATGTTCAGCTTTTATTTCAGAATTAACTTCAATTGCATGTTTCAAAAGTTTGATGTCAGACATAAAAGTGTCAAAGTATTTAAGAACCTGACATCGTTCAGCTAATGGCTTTATTTCACTAAAAAAAGGTAAAGGACCATTAATTTGTGCAACATTGGATCGGGGACCATCATTAGAAGATGACTCAGGAGTAGGCATGATAACCCAAGGTGTGTTAGAATTATCCCGTTGTGCGATGAAAGTTATGGCTTTTGAATAGTAAAATGGCTTGCAATAAACAACATTTTCAATTTTTGACCGACTCTCGTCTTCTGCATCTAATTCCTCCATACGATTATATTCAACAACACTCATTATTGAGTCATAAATTCTATGTTCTGCACTGTAGACTTGAGGATTTGGTTTGAATTCTCGATGTGAAAAACGTGGTTTGTAATCAGCAAGATTCGGTCCATATCCATTTGGATTTGGTTTAAAAGTAAACTTTTGAATAGTTGTGATTGACTCACCATGTTTGTAAACAACATTTCGAAACTCGTTGATTTTGTTTTGTAAGTCGACAATTTCTTCAAGATAGTCATCTATTTGTTTCCTCGAATGCTTTTTGTATTCACAAAACTGTTTTTGACAAGTTAACAACTCAGACTTAGCTTTTTGAGTTTCCGAAGTGAGAGCGTTAAGTTGTTGTTTATGATCATATTTCAGTTGTTCTATTTGAGACAACAAAGCATTCTTGGATGCAACTAGATCACATATCTGTTTTTCCAAAGATTTTTCATTTTGGTACGATTTAGCAAATGCGACTTCAAAACCTTTTTCACGTTTCTCTTTATTTTAAAAAATGTTGAGTTGGAACTTATAGCATTCATTATCCTTAGTCAATAGTGCAATTTTATCTTGTAATTTCTTATTGATGTCTTGGCACTTTTTCATTTGAGATTTGTAAGTCTGAATTAAGTTGGTCATGAGCTCAAGATCTGGATTAGACAAAGGTTCAGCTTGTTCAACGTGAGTCTCAACATGATCATTATTTAGATCCTCAAATATAACCACGGAGTCAACTTGATTATCAATATTAACCATAAGGTCATCTTGATCGTCAAATATAACTACGGGATCTATTTGATTATCATCAGAATGAGATGTAGAAGGTTCATGTTGAACACTCTGATCCTCGTCGGATGCAGATGTTGCGGAGATATCATATCAGCAATGAGTATAGTTTGATTTGGTACCTGAGACAAGCCGTCAGTGTCATACACTGGTCCTGTGTCACTCATGTGGAGTTCTTTCACGTTTGCCATTAACATCACAACTGCATTAGCCTGCAAGTCCTCCATGTCATCATCAGAATCTGCATTAGCCATGAAGCTCTGTTCCTTGTTAGTAAGAGTTCCACCAGCTTCATCCTTGAGAGCCAAGAATAAAGCCTCTTTGTGATAAGCGCTACCTCTTGTCCTCGGCTTTGGGCATGCATTAGCCAGATGACCCTTCTCATTACAGTTATAGCATCGGAGACCATTAACCCCAGTCTGAGCATTTCCCTGATCAACCACTTGAACCCTTTGTTGTTGTGGAGCACCCTTGTTGTTTCTTCCATTATAATTAAATCCTTGACCACTACCCATCTGACAAACATTACCACAATTCTGAACTTCAACTCTTCCGTTGTTAACAACAGCTTGATTCCTTGTGTTTGATGAGGTATGAATGCCATTGTTGGATTTTTTAGAATATCGGTCGAAGGCTCTTGCAATCATGACAAACCCTTGTTGCAATGCATCGAAAGCTTCTGCATCCTCATTAGATTCACTGTAAAGTGATTGATCATTGTTGCTATTGTATGGAACCAGTTGATTTTCTTGTGAGGGATCATATGGTGTGATCTGAGCAGTTGGTTGTGGAGGATTTGTGAAGGTTGTTGGCAAGGTTGGGAATTGAGGATAACATGCTTGAGCCCACAAATCTAGAGTTTGATTATCCGGGAGTGAAGGCGATGCAGGGACCCCACGGATGATCCTTTCTTTGTCAACTTCCTGTTGGTGGGGCTTCAAATAGTCATACAACAATCTGTATGTAGCATGATGAAGATTCTTCGCTTGACGGATGAAGATAACATACTTTTCCCAATCAGGACCAAGACTGTTCAGGAACTTTGTGTTGACTACAATTATTGGCATAATGATATTATGTTTCTCCAAGTCATTTATGATATCTGAGAACTGATGATGATATGACTCTAATGTCTCCCCTGATTCAATCATGAAGTGTTCATATGCTAAGTAGATTTTGGATTCCATGTCTTCTTGATTGAGTTATATGCCTTCCATTAGAAGATGAATGTGCTCCCACATTGCTTTAGCAGTCTTCTGAGCATCAATACTACGAAGTATCGGATTGGGTAATCCTAAAAGGATATATTGCATTGCAAGTTCATCGACTTCTAAGTGTAGAAGTTGGTCAGTAGTAAGTTGATCAAGACCGACAACGTTGGTAACATCATCTCTTGGTGGAACAGCATTCGGATCTCCAGGTACAGTGAGGGTAGGCATCTGAAAAGGACCTTCTAGGATGACCTTCTTCAAAAAATTTCCATGTGGCTTCTTTAGATCACAAAACCTAAAGAACCTTATCACCCATTGATCGTAGTTTCCGGGAGTGAGCATTGGAGGTCTGTCAAGGGATCCAGCTTCATGAATGGATTGTTGGCTACTTAAAGCTTCACACATCTTTGCAAACCAAGACGGTTCCTTTGGTGTTGTAACATTCATAGCATACTTGGCGGGATACTGATTATGAAAGTATGTGTAATGTTGTACTTGTTGACGAGGGTTTGGTGGAACCATTTGTGGTGGAAGAGGAATTGCTCCTTGAGGAAAGTGTTGAAATTGTTGCACTTGTTGTGGAGATGGTGGAGGATATTGTTGATAGAATTGGTGTTGTTGTTGTTAAGGATACTCATGAGGAAAGTAGCTAGAGTATGGTGGTTGAGACATCTTGAAACTTGTGTTGATGATGGATCTTGTCAAATGAAACAATGTTGATGAAGTAACCTTATGCGTAGAAACCAGCTTAAGCGTAGAAAGTACCTTATGCGTAAAAACCAACTTATGCATAGAAGATAGCTTACGCGTAGACTTGAGGAAAACTTAGCTTAGGCGTAAACCAAAGGCTTAGTAGTAGAATCCTTGTAACATATTGGATTTCATAAACACATCATATCATAACATAAATGGGGCGTATGGTTTAAGAGTTTAGAGAGAGAAAGTAGAATGGGAGCCTTTCTAGAGAGAGAAAGTAAACAAAGAAAGAAAGGTTAGATTAGAATGAAAGGTCCAACCCTCTACCTTGGGAGGTAGAGGGTATATATAGTTTTACATAATACGTCCTCCTGACGGACTGTGGATCAGGAATACAGTGGGTAAAGACCCGTCCTTCCTCCACGGTGTTGCACTAAACTATTCTACGCTACTAACTAACTAATTAACTACTGAATAACGTAAATAACGACACGCCTACGAGCTAACATATGCTAGACCATAATTGGGGTGACCGAAACTTTAACATGGAATTTCCAATTCCTAACAATCTCCCCCTAAGGGAGGTCACCTCATGAAATACATTTTGCATCCTAGCATTCTATTCTTGACTTTGTTCTTGAGCTCATAGACTTCAATTCTTCAAATTCCGCAATCTTTGTGCTTTAGCAGCGATTCTTCATAGTCCGAATGATTTGTACTTTCAGTGGAGGTCTTTTACTAATCCACATGTTTGATGATCTTTGAGCTTTCTTTGAGATCATCAGCCACAGCAAATCTCTCTGGATCATCCATAGTTGTGTTGCCATCATGTGATGTTGTGACTTTTGAACCGACATGCTCACACTTTCTGGATCATGACATCTTTCCATCAGAGTAGCGGAAGCTTTACTGGTTCATGATATTTGTAGCAGCGTAGCAGAAGCATAGTATAAAAATATCAGAGCCAGGTTATGTAGATATGCACCAGTCATGATTTCTTCAATTAAGTGTGGATGTTGTGAGCATGCGGCTTAGGATTGACTCCTCAATTCTGATCAGCTGCAACCGTCCAAATGTACCTGCAAACAACAGTTAGCAATAAAACACACGAAAGTGTCTTTGATCACTTTCATTGAATTGAGGTACACGGCCCACGGTTCCCCGTTGATCAGTACAAGTACAGCCTGTGATCAGGTATGATTCCGAAGAATCTCCTTGATAGGGTTTCGCAGCTGTTCTAGCCGTTCTCAAATTGGAACATCTCAAAGAAGACAACACGGAGTGAGTGAACCAGCAAATTAAGATTCACTGATTGAAGAAAAATTTATTTGAAAACAATCGCGTATTGCTTAGAAGAAAGAGTTTTGCAATACGACGAAGGTTTTATGAGAAAGATCAATTTTCAATCGAAAATACCTTTTGTATAAGAAAAAGAATACACATTCGATGTGTTAGAGAAAAGAAGAGATTCGCACATCGAACGGTTTTTCCAAAAGCATTTTTTCAATCAGAGATACTTTTTGAATTTGAAAATGAATACACATTCGATGTGCTAAAGAAAAGAAGATTTGCACATCGAACGGTTTTTCCAAAAGCATTCGTCAATTCCATTCCTGGACCAAGGTTGATTCAAGATTGAATCTCTCCATCATTTCTATCCAGTTGTCACAAGCTTGATCTTTTGCAAGATCTCACATGTCACCCACCAAGAGCTTGTTTGATGTTGGCTCTAGAAGGATTTCCATCTTCATCGTGAATATTTTCATATCACTCGGATGTTCTGGCAATACCAAAAGGATAAAGCGTAGGACTCTTAATATATTCTTACTTTCCACATTGTGTGAAACAACAAGTCTTCATGAATTTTGTGTCCTAATGAGATATTGTGGATGATCTCTTGGCTCTAGACTCAATAGTGCACATTTTGTTCCTATGCCGGAGACTAGGGAGAGGGTCTCCTTCTTCAATATCAACAATCTCTAAGAGAAAGTCGATAGATAATGTCGGTTCCCCGTGAGAATGAAACAAGTCCTTTTAAGAGGAACTTGAGTAGCTTGGGAAGTTGTAGTGCAGTGCGTCACTGGGTCCATGACGTCTTGTCTTCAATACCGGTGTTACCTTAGTAACAACCAGTAACATATGTATTGAACCCGGTTTCTGCCCTAAGGTTGAATAATTGGAGGGCTATTTCTTTTCACCCTTTTCACATTCAATTCTTTTTCATTCTTCAACCCCTTCAGTGCTTACCGAGACATCATAACTAGAACCTTGTTGGGTTTATTCCAGTACTAGCTCAGTCTCAGTCTGCACTCTTCCCATATTCTCATTTTTCTCCTTTTTTCATCATACCTACGGACTCTACACTATCTAGTGGATTGTCCCTGGGTAGATCCCTCCGGTTCTGGCGGATCATGGGAACTAATCCCTAACCTCACCATCCTTATAACTCCATGCCTAAAGTAAAATGGTCGGTCTTTTGGTACAGTTCATTCTTCCTTGAAACCAATTGAAAAATCATTTGGAAAAATCAATCAAGGTACTTGTGATACGAGATCAAAACATTTTGTACCTTAATAGTTTTGATCATTTAGAAATGCTCCCCCTCAACATGTGCATATGATCTTGAAATTGATTAGCACATGAAGGCAAGAGTTCTTTGAAATAATTTCTTGATCACAATTTCCATGGAAAGAGCCATTTGATTTTCTTGGTAAATTCTCCCCCTCAATATGTGCATAGGATATTTGAAATCATTTTATCACATAGAGGAAAGAGTTCATTGAAGTACATTCACGATCAAAAAAGCCATTGAGAAACCATTTGCTCCTCCTCAATATGTGCATCGATATATGAAATATTTTGGCACATATTAGAGAGAACTTGCACATTGAATCAAAACGATCATCTTTTATCAAATTTCATATTAAATCACAAATTCTCCCCCGATCAAAAATATCAAACCCTTTGAGATTTTGGATCCCAAGTGATTTAATACGGTTTAGTAAACATGGGAGAAAATGTACCTTGTTTAAATACTCATCTTGTTTTTGGATAAATGCTCCTCCTCAATCATGTGCATCATATATTGAAATCGTTTGGCACATGGAGGCAGGAGTGCCCTTAAAGGACTAAAACATATTTGAGATTTAAATCACGATCTCTCCCCCGATCAAAAATTTCAAACCAATTGAGATTTTGGATCCCAATTGATTTAAATCATTTAGAAAAGTTTGGGAAAAGACGTGGCTTGATTTAATAAAGAAAAATGACTCATAAGGATCAATTTTAGACATTAAAGATTGTTAGTGTCAGGTATGATAGTTTTAAGAGATCTTTAAGTAAAATAAAACAATTTCACAATCAAACAAGAACAGAAAAAATTTCATTTTGTAAGATCTTTGAGTTATAAAGAAAGTCATATAATGACATAACATTAAATCTTTAGATCACCACTTTAATTTGTACAAGCCGGACTTGATAGATGAAATATCGTTTGAAAATATTTTAATATAAATCACTCTCCCCCTCAATCAATGACCGTAGTCGTTGATTGAGTGACTTAGGTTTTGAAAAAAAATGAAGTCCGGTGATTTTCAAAATTAAGTCCAATTAATTTTCAAAACAATATTTTCCATTTTCAAAACAATATTTTTCAAAGTTTTAGAAAAATGGTATCAATTTTTCTGCACAAAAACACGTTAGGTGGTTGAGAAGCTTATGTTGTTGTTGTAGGGCTTGGAAGAAAAACCATCTGCAGAAGCAGTGAGACTTCTTACGTTGCGATTTAATGCCAACTGAGGTCAAATTAAGCTCCGCTTCTTCATTTGCTTTTGAAGAAAACCATCTGCTGATGCAGTGAGACCTCTTACGTTTCATTTTTCCATGCCAACTCTCCATAGAAGTCCAATTAAGCTCCGTTTCTTCATTTGTCAACCCAAGATATAGTTACCCTTTCCTTTCGGCATCCAATCAACTTCATTTGTGGGATCCGAATCGGGAACATTCTTTTATACCAATATACCTGCATACGTTAGTGAACACACATACAGATATATGGTGGTCGACATCACCCAAACAGCAATCGACTAATATAAGTCAATCCAACTTATCAATCAGATCATATAAAGGCATGGGAATTATGTGTTCATCAAACTCTAATCATCTAATCCTAACGATCATATCCTAAATTCCTAGTCCTTCGACATAGGAAAATATCATTTTTAATTAAGCACGTAGGATAATTAAGAAAGTCCGTTAGATGATATAAATTTGAAAACATTCTCCCCCTCAATCAATGACTCATTTTATGAAAAGATTAAAAGCGCTAAAGTCATTGATTGAGTTTTGCAAATTAATAAAAATTCTGAAACTGATTGATTTACAAGCAACTCATTATCCACCATTTTTGTTAAAACAAATATTTTTCAGAAGAATTTTAGAAGGAAAAATATTTGAGTAGGTACAGCAGTCCTTCGACATACTTTCCTCAAATTGTTTTAGGATAAGTGCACGAAATATTTGAAAATAGGTTTAGCGCATCACTTTCCTTCCTTGAAGAACGGGTTGCTATCTGAAATAATAGCAAACCATTGTTTTAAGCATGGGTTACAGTCTGAAATAACTGCAAGCCATCATTTTTGAAGCGCGGGTTACAGTCTGAAATAACTATAAGCCATAGTTTTAGACATGTTTAGAAAAGAATATTTACACCTCCTGCTCGAACTTCATCTATGGTCCCGTGCCATTATTGAATGACATTTCTAAGACCGCAGATATTATCGATACCAGAAGACATGTCTTGAGAAAAACAATATTTTTGGTATTTTAAGATTTTTCAAATTTTTATGGATTTTTGAAGGTTTTATATATTTTTTTTTGTTGGTTTTAAATTTTTGTATTTTGTTTTTGATAAATATATACACAGATAGAATAGATGATATAGTTTAAGAAGATGATGATACGAGTACCGAGATAAGGATATCGAGCAGCACGTCGTAGAAGATAGAATTCGTCATCTCTTAAACTTCCACCACCAAAGCTTCCAAGGCTCCAGAATAGAAGATAGAACATGAGCCTTAGAGAAAGAGAGACTTTGGCAGCTTCCCCCCAAACTAAAAATCCTTATGTTGAGCAGATTCGAAGCTCTATTTCAAGCTTGCTTTAGCCAGGTGCACAAAGAAGCACACCATTATCATTGATCATGCTGCTCCTTTTAAGAATAATCACCGTGATTCTTCATTTGAGGTTATATCATCCAATAGAACAACAGCAACGTATCATCCCACATTTAAATAATTTTCTCAAATTCCTTTTCCACTGAAGTCTGAAGCAATCCATACCAAAAAGTTGTCAAGAGACCACTTTCCCCCAAGTAGATGAATTGATGCAGTCAGTCTCTTAGACTAGAGCTCACGAACCCGAATACACATACCCGAAGACAAAGAAACTTATACCATCGAAGTAGCAGATTAAGTCCAATAGCCAAAGAATAACCCCGATGTATACTTTTCTCTCCCCTAAAGAAAGTGCATGAAGCTCAAGAACCCGAAGTACCCGAATACCCAAAGAGAGAATAACCGATAACATTGAAGAAGCATGCCGAATCACTGATTATCTCTGCGAATGAAAATCTCTGAGGATGTCCACTCCGGAATAAGTGATTATATTTCTGAATCGCAGATTAAGCCCTCAAGTAAAACAGCTGAGCATCCCCAATGTTAGGTCACTAGTTTTACAAACACAAGTAATATAGAAAGAGATAAGGCGATTGAACAAGTAAACAAACACACACACTCGTTATACTAATACCGGTTACGCGTAAGATGTATGTGAAAGAAAAACTTGAACAACCAACCTTCAAATGAAGGTTTACATCGAGTATTTATAGGAGGAAAGCTAGGGCAACACTCCTAGTTTCCATCCTTTCTTTAATGGGCTTGGGCCTAAGCTCATGGGCCTTCTTCATAAGCTTAAGGCTAATAACAAACATAAAGGCCATAATAAAGCTAACTATTACATAATCATTACTAACACTTGATTATGGTTTAGGAGTGATTCCAACAATCTCCCCCTCAAGTGTTGGTGATGAACGGTGAAGGCGTTGATGTAATAGTAGCTCTTGACGTCTTCTGACATTCTTCTTTCTTGTGAGAAGTATTGCCTTGATTTGAACAATCTCCCCAGTGTAGAGAAATTGTCTTCTTTGAACGGTTATGCTTTGACGTCATCTTTAACTTTGTTCTTTGATTATTGTTCTTTGTGGTGAAAGTGATAGTATGTTGTTGTCTGCATCAATTCTGCCTCAGGTCTGCTTCGCTGCTACAGTGTCTCCACGTCATTCTTCAACATGCTCACACGCTCTTTACTGATGAAGTTCTTTAAGTCTTTAACTTTGTAGATTCTTTGATTTGGTGAAGAATCATTCTGACTGTTGCGTTGCTTTTGGATAGAACTTCCATTAGTGATTATGTTGACGTGAGCATGAGAAGAATCTGCACGATCATCCCGCTCCGGAGCTTCCATAAGAAGAAAACATTTCAAACGGTTAGTAATAAGCGGATTCCGGCACTTACAAGTTTGAACTTCGAGAGTGTTAACAGCATAGTGTGAAAACACAACTCTAATTCTTACAAGGGCCGTTCCTGAACTGGAGTCCCACAAGTGAGATAACGCGATGTACCGAAGTACATCTACAGTTCAGATGAGTCGTTGAGGTACACCGAAGCATCACCTCATGACTGTAGACCGTTTGAGACACACTCCGCATAATCCACGGGGAGTTACCGAAGAGACCTGCTGTCAGGGCTGTTTGATGTTGACCCTGGCAGGAGTTTCCATTCAATCACTGAGGATCACAGATGTGAACCTCTCATAAATGTTCTCGACAGATTGCTAAGATCTGTGAAGGACTCGATAATGTACCACTGAAATTCTTATTGTTGAACGTCAAGTGATAAAATGTCAAGTGTACCTAAGATCTTTTGATGAATCTCGTGGCTCTAGACTCAATAGTGCGTTTTGGTTTTCCGGAGCGGAGATTAGGGAGAGGGTCTCCTTCTTCAATACCAGCGATCTCTAAAAGAAAGCCAATAGTTTACGTAGGGTTCCCTGTGAGAATGAAACAAGCTTCTGTTGAGAGAAACTTGAGTGACTAAGAAGGTATAGTGCATGCGTCACTGGGTCCATGACGACTTTTAATCTTCAATACCGGCGTCACTAAGTGACAACCAGTAGCATATGAATTGAACCCGGTGTCTGCCCTAAGTTGAATAATCTGGAGGGCTATTTCTTTTCACCCTTTTCTTTGCATTTCTTTTTGATTCTTCAACTCCTTCTTTCTCCGATTCTCATTTTCTCCTTTTTATAATCGTACCTAAGGACTTCTAAGTACTAACTATTTGTGATGTCCTTGGGTAGATCCCTCCGGCTCTGGCGGATCATAGGACGATTATTCCTAACCTTAGTCACCTTATAACTCCATGACTAACCTATGTTGCCATTAAAACCACTGTTGTGAAGAATCTCTCAAAGGGTTTGTAAATGAAAAAAACATGTTTGAACCACTGTGAGAGATAAGATTTTGCATAAATACTCCCCCTCCACATGTGCTTAAGAGTTTTAATGGTTTAAATGCACAGTGAGGAAAGAGCGCGCACATTTTGAATTGATCCACTGGAGATAGACAATCCCCCGCGAGAGACGGTTACGTTGCATAGTTAAAGAGTTACATTGTCAGCTTTTAGGTGACAACTAGCTCTAATAACTACCTTGAAGGTGTAGACAAACCTCGAAAGGTTTTCATACCCGTCAGAGTTCATGTCTACCAAGAGTGTCTCGAATGGTACTTTCTACTTGGACAAGTCCTTTGCGTGACACGTTTACATTACTAGCGAACTAGCTTGAAATTATTATCCGTCCAGGACAAGTCTTTTCGAGTTACTAACAGTTTTAGTACCGTCAATTCGTTGGTTAAGTCTGAAGTACACAGATTCATTTGCATTTTTCACAACATATTTCTTATCACATAATTTTCTCCCCCTCAAAAATGGCATATCAAATGTTATTTTTGAAAAGTTGACAATAAATATGACCATTTCGAGTGTTGCGGGAAGATGACCACTATGAACAATTTGTGAACAAAGTTTTAATGCAAATACTCCCCCTCAACTAGTGACATAAACGGTTGAGGTTTTGAAAATCATATGGGGGAAGTACTTGTTCTTTTGAGCAAAACCTTGAAAAATGAAAGGTTTAATAGGTTTTACTCAAAAATAAGAAGCTTTCGCTCCTTTTATAAGGATTGTGGCACTGAAGCGTACCACAGGGTCCTTTCTTGACAATTACGGTTGTACACTGTTATGTGTGCACAAGCCATTAACATATATAATCACACATCCAATTTTATAATGAAAGAAACAATTCAAGGGGTACCAGGAAGTCCAGTGATGTCGCCAGGAGTGCGAACAGGGCGTTGATAGCCGGTGATGTTGATCCTGGGTCGACCACCAACAAAGCTTTCCATCGTTCTGAACTGATCCCTTCGAAACAACCTTTCATCAATCATTCTGATGATCCTCCTCACATCCCTGCGATCCTGAGAATTCCATCGCTTAGGAGACCCAATCTTTTGACGGATGTCCTTCAACCTATATGCTAATCCGTCCCTAACCATATTCAAGGTGTGATCTCCAAACTTGTGAAGTTCACTACACGTCATTAAGCAATTTCTTTGTAGTTCACTACGGTAAACGACGCCGAAAGGTTTGCTGATGAGTGTGTATTGTGAGAGCTGGTTGATGTCAGGAAGATCTAGCTGAGGTGGTGTGAAGTTGACACGAGTCTGATAAGATTCAACAGCCAGTTGGAGATCTTCTACACGTTCCTTGATGACTATGCGTCTGATGAAGATGAGCAGTGACTTGATGAACTCACGTTGTACTTCGGTTGAAAATTGCCTCATGCGACCTTGTACTTTAGCAAGATACATGTCTTCAATGTCGTTGATAGACAAATTCTCAAAGTCAGCTTCAGAGAAAGCATAGTCCCTTTCATCTTGTTGTTTGACCACGATATTCTTAAGGAAGGTGTAGTCCCACTTAGATGATAGAACAACATGTTTGATGGCAATGATATCCTTAGTACTGAACACCGCATGTTGAGACTTCTGAACCTGACAGCTTCGGTAGTAGATTCGTCGGCGCTCCTGCCAATGATGAATCCCGTACATTGCATCTCGGTCGTATGCTTCCACTTTGTCAGAGAACAAGTGTTTGGCACGTTCCTCAATGGCTATGCAGTTCGAGTATATAGCTGCTGGAAATGGAAGTGTCAACGATGTAGCGTATTTCCTTGAACCATCGCCACCGTGTAGAAGAAATTCCAGGTCTTTGTTGAAGAAATATCTGAATGGGATCCTAGGTTCATCTGGTTGGCCAATTGTTGGTAAAGGTTTTGACCAGTCGGTGTAGTATGGAGGGTTGTCCCGTTTGGTGAAGTCGATGTTTGCTTCTGGGTTGAGCCAATCCATGTTGTTAGACATAGCTCGAGCAATGTTTTCAAGGTGATATTCGACCTTGATGGCACTTTCTGAGCTATCTTTCCACAGTTGAAAAGCTTCATTCTTGATTCGCCTCAACTCGGATTTCGTCATCTTCTTCACCTGGAACTTTTCTTGCAAAAGTTTTGTATGCTCCAATGTATTACCGTCTACCAAATCCTGAACTTCTTCAGGGTAGGGAGTGTTGTTAACAAGAGTAGAGAACCATTCAAATTCTTCAGTTTTATCGTCATCTAGCCAAGATACGACGTCAGTCTGCGGCGTCTTCTTCTTCTTCTTTTTCGAAGGCCTAGATGAGGATTCTGGTTTCTTAACTTGTTTGGGAGAGGTGGGTTGTTGTAGGGGCTCAAGGACCTCTTCATCGTCACCACCCGTATACTCAAATTGATCACCGGTTTTCTGAGTCAGGGGTGGTAACTCGGAATCGTCCTGAGGTTTATCTGTAGAAGAACGAGGAGGGGACTTTTGTTGAGTAGGAGTCCGTTGGAGAGGAGGTAACATAGAAGATGATTCACCAGACTTCTTCTGACGTTTAGCTTTATCATGCTTATCCTAATCCTTGTCTTCATCGTCTCTAGGACGTTTAGACTTTTCAGCTTCGAATCTGCATGCTTCTTTGAGTTGGTAGTCCAGCAATGCTTGAAACAGCTTTCCTTCCTCAGAAGTAAATGTCCCAGATCGTGTAGACATTTGTGTGACAAGCTTGGCCACCAATTCATTATCCGAGAAAACTACAGGATCAGATGGATTGATTGTGACGATTAAAGGTGTGGATCTTATAGTTTGCTTGGCTATCTGCATAAGATTCGGATATAGTTGTCTGGTAAACATCTCCTTTGTGACTTTAGGAACGAAATCCTGAAGGTACTTGTTAGTGTAACCTTCGATCATTTCGTTCAGTTCCTCTTGACGATGACTTCTCATGAATTCCTGGATAAACTTCCTTTCTTCTTGCATCTTGTCATTCTCGTCATGTAGATATTGTATTTGTTGATTGAGAAAGTTCAGCTTCCTGTATAACATGTCTTTCATTCTGACCTGTTTGACAGCTTTCACAATTCTTTCATGTGTCTGAGAAATCCAAGATCGAGGTGGTTTCTTCACAGATTTGGATGTTGATTTGGTTGATTTCTTTGATGGTGGTGGTGAGGAATGAGATGATGAATCTGATGAGGAGGAGACATGAGGAGGCTCGGGGTCCTTAGGAGGTGCAGAAGTATCCTCCTTGGAACGAGTTGGACTGTTGAGAAGAAAATCATCATAATTCTCTTGGTCATCTTGTCCAGATTTAGCCTTTTCTTCCGTTTGAGCCTTAGCTTCTTCATCAGTCTTTTCTTTCTCAGTCTTATCCTTTTCTGGTTCCTCAATGTTATGTTCAGTAGACACCTCCACAAGCGTTTGTTGTTGCACAAGAGTGGTGGCACCAGATCTCTTATCGGGTCGATTAACCGCATCAGGATCTGGTGAGGAGTGGGCAGCACCACTTGATCCTCTAGGGCCACCCATTTGGTCTTTTGCAAATTCTTCAGCTTTTTGAATGTGTCTAACTAATTTAAACTTCTTCCTGTAGGATTGATCCAGTAGCTCTTCTTCTTCTTCAGAGCTTTCATCATAGGGCACAAGTGCAGGAGTCTTCCCTTTTCCTTTATCAACTTGAGGACTTGGAGGTTTTGGTACTGAAGGATTGTCATCCTTTGCAGTTTCAGAGTAAGTAATCTCTTCATCTGTGTCAGTACCTTCAGAGCTTTCGTCCACAAGCTTTCTTTGCGGTTCAGGTGTGGGAATAGGTTCAGCTTCCTTTATGGGAACAATCCTTTTACGAGGAGGATTCCTTTTGGGAAGCTTCCTATAACTTTCAGAACTTACTGCACTTCCAGCACTTCCTCTTCTGGTTCTCCGAGTAGGAGTTCCTGAAGGTTTTTCATCAAGATGACCGACTTTACCTTATTTTACTGCTACCAGATACCTTTTGTACGTTTCAAGCTTCTTGATTTCTTTAGATAGAAGGTGATCAGGCAGCACGGCACCCTGCTTCTTAGTTGTCGATTCCTTGATTCTGATAGAAAGGATAGGTTCGGACAACAAGTCGTGATTGTCGGGGTCATTGAGCCTTTGTGGAATATCAGGATTGAGTCCAAGTGTTCTCTGGATCAAAAGCTTTGTGTATCTGACATAGGGAATCTTTGAGCTAAGCTTCTTGTGAAATAGCATCATGTCCTCCCATATCAGTGCTTCGATTTCGATGTCCTTCTTATTGATCAAAGACCAGAAGATTTGCAGTTCCATGAGCTTTGGATGCTCATAACCACTGTCACGACCAGAAACAGACTTGGTAATGATGATGTAGAGGGTTCTCCACGGTTGGGGAATGTTCTTAAGCTCCACGTGAGAATGCTTAGTAACAACCCCTGAAGCTTCATCATAGCCAATGTCAAGAAGAAATTGCAGAACTGTCTCTTCAGTAGGTGTAGCAAAGAAGTCAGTTGGCTCGATTTCAGGAATGAGAAGAACAGCACGTAAGTCTGCATGAGTGATGGTGACTTGTTTGTGATTAAGTGTCACTGTCACTGCACTTTGACCAGTGATCCTCTGCATAGTGTTCTAGAATTGCTGAATGTAGATTTCCGGTACTGTGGCAGAGTGTGAGAGCATGTTCTGGTAGGGATGATTCCTTAGAATATCCACAGCAATCAAGCAGGAAGATTCTGAGCAAGTAAGGGTTTCAAAGTCAACCCTAAGGTTATTCTTTACAATCTTTCTAGGATAGCCATTGGGGAAGATATCAGCAATAGTGAGAACCTCTGGTGCATCCACATTCATTTGAGCAGCCATGTCGTGATCTGAAATAGCATTAGCCAAAAGAACCAACATATTGAAAGACATAATGTTAGTCAACAGAAGGTCTTATTGTCTAGTTATTGAATATACAGTGTCAATGATTGTTACGAGTCCTAAGTCACTTGTTTGTCCAATAGTCCAATGACGTCATGAAATGTTTCGTGAGTTAGTTAACTTTAAGTTTTAAAGTTTATGTTATCACTTAATGTTCACAACATATCAAACGATTAAGTTTATTAGTGACATTATTGGATTCGTGACGTTATGATTAGTTTATTTACAAGTTTGTACACGTAACAATTCATAATGAAGGTCAATCAAGGCTTAGGCGTAGTATTGACAAAGTTAAGCGTAAACAGTAATGACATACGCGTAGACGAAAGCTTACGCGTAGGATCCTAACTTACGCGTAAGAAATGTTATGCGTAGGAAATAGGGGACCTTATGCGTAGAGCTTACGCGTAGGCGTATAAGAACCTTACGCGTAAGACTTACTCGTAAGAGTAGACCTTATGCGTAGAGGTTACTGTTTACGCATATCCTTCACAGGATACGCGTAGTCCCATTGTAGAACCTTACGCGTAATAGTTATGCGAAGAATTATTCTTACGCATAACTTGACTACGCGTAGGGTAATCCTTATGCGTAGTGAATCAAATGACCTTGATTCTGAATTTTTAAGCGTAGCAAGCCTGAAATAAATTCATCAAATCATCAATATTAACACAAGAATACGTTTTATCAACAAATCATGGCATGAACCATTCGTTAAACAGTTACGCGTAAAAAGTCATACGCGTAGGTCAAAACCCTAAGGGTTGAGAATTACGCGTATGATTTCTAACCATGGGATTTGCACTAAACAAATTTTGGTAGGTCTAAGATGTTGTATGAGCTTATAGACAAAGTCTTAACATCTAATTCGTTGAGAATCAAAAATACCCAAACTTATGAACTTTAAACCCTAATTCCAATTTTTTAATCATTTAGAGTTTCTGGGTGGTTAACGACCTTGGATATCATCAATTCATCAACATATGAACATAACCCAACAATCATTTTGATCAAAACACTTCATATTTGAAAATACCCAATTCGACTCAAGAACCCTAGCTTTCAAAAATCATCAATTCGTTTTTCTGGGTGGGTTTTGATGGTTAAAATGATATCATTGATGTATTAGAAACGTTTTGACACTATCCATTTAACGATAAACACACACACAATGATTGTGTGTTCATACGCTTATGCGTAGAGCACATAATCACGCGTAACAAAAGTTTTAGCCGTAGGATTTACTAGAAATTCAAAACCTTAGCTTGTATTACTGTTAAGATCGTGAAAACACTTACAAAACGATGATCTAAAGCACGGATTTCTTGAATGAATCTTAGGCGTAGGATGTTTAAGGTTGAAAGTAATAAATGTGAAGTTAGAAGTTAGGTGGAGGACTTTTTATTTAAAGTAACTTTAAGATTTTGACATTTTTGGTCCCTCCACCTTTTCCTTTTTCAAACAAAGCCATTTAACTTCCATTTTGGTTACCAAACAAAGATTTTTTTGGAAAGAAACTTGACGACACTCCCCCTTGACTTAAGAAAAATGATTAAAGGTTATTAATTTTAGTCCAAGGAGTGTCATTGAACCAGAAAAGTTTACCACCATTGATAAAAGAAACAACCGGGATAGGATAACATGCAAGTACACAGATGTTTTGAAATAGTTAAGTGAAAATTTTCTCCCCCTCAACACTTGATCGTAAAAATACTGAATTTTGAAAGATTATAGTGTTGATGGAAGAAATGTACTTGCCATGTTGAGAGATTATAGATTAGAGGAATATTTTTGTTGTTTTATAAGATTTTATATTTTTGTATTTTGTTTTTGAAAAATTATTTACAAAAGATGTTTTGGTGTTTGACAGGTTTTTAAGACTGTTTTAAGAGGTCATCCAATTCCTCTTGAGTCAAACACCTCATACCAATCCGGTGGATCAGCTCATTAAACCTAGCGGGAGGCAAGGCTTTGGTGAGAAGATCTGCCAATTGGTATTCTGTACCCACAAAGTATAATTCAACGGTACCCTGTTCCACGTGGTCCTTGATGAAATGATAGCGAAGATTGATGTGCTTTGATTTCGAGTGCTGAACTGAGTTGCACGAGATCGCAATGGCACTCCGATTGTCGCAGTACATCGGGATTCTGTCAAATACGTAACCATAGTCTTTGAGTTGTGTTCTCATCCATATGACTTGAGCACAACATGCGGACATGGCTACATATTCTGCTTCGGTTGATGACAACGATGTACAATCCTGCTTCTTTGATTGCCAAGACACCAGTTTATCACCAAGAAATTATAGAGCTCCTGAAGTACTTTTCCTTGAGTCTAAGCATCCTGCGTGGTCAGCGTCTGAAAAAGCGATTAGTTCAAAACCAGAATCCTTCGGATACCAGATCCCCAAGTTAATGGTTCCCTTGATGTATCGGAGGATTCTTTTAGCCTC